>JARBDR010000109.1:0-49006 GCA_029721355.1 Tegillarca granosa
AATCATCAGAAAGATAAATCGACTTAATGAAGAAGCAAGTTATTATTATTAACTAATTATAGAACTTATATAATATGAATATACAAACCAACTTTAATCCTCAGGGTTGATCTAACAGTTCCTTGTCCGCAGATTGGACTATCTCCAGGAGCTGTTATTTGACACCAAAATCTGGTATCCATGTCACTGTTAGCCACCTGATAAACCACTGTACTGGTCCGTTGAAATTGACAACTTGTTGCTGGATCAGAACCCACAGCTTGCGCATTAGACAGTGTAATTGATCTAAAATAACGATCTGACTCCAAATCTGATGGACTAGTACTGCTGTTTCTTTGTATGCACCATGTTATACTTAGTGGATCAGGATATGCCCCTACAGTTCCGGTACAAGATAATGTGATGTTTTGTCCTTCCATATAGTGCCCAGTTGCCAATGGTAACGGATATAAAGTCATACTATCCATTCTGTCAGGCGTAGCTGAAACATAGATTACTTTGCAAGTTGGAATGTGATATAAAGATGAAATGAATTTTTAGTTGGATTGAATGCCACAAACAACACAAAATATAATATGAAATTAGGTTCTGAAAAAGACCAAAGCCTTAGAACGGATACAAATAATATTTTAATCTGTTAGATGTATTTCAATGTGTCAAACTAATGGAAATGGATAGAAAATTTATATTATTACTTTTTTGAGCTTGTTTTTATTTTGATATATACGCACTTGAATATGTTATAAAATACGAAGTTAAAAAACGTATCGTAAGAAAGAATGTTATGTTTCTGCACATTTTTATAAGTTGTAAACTTTTATTCGAACTGAGGGCTGTTACAGTTTTAGAAAATACAATAAAACCACATCAATGGATTTTTAGTCTAATGTGGAAAGATATCAATCTGAAATCTGTCGTCTTTGATTGTTTCTTTTTTTATTTTGTTTCAATAATGCTTCGCGGGGCCTCGTTGGCCGAGTGGTCTAAAGCGCGCTTACGGGATCACAGCGCTTCTTACCGCCTGGGTTCAAATCCCACTCGAGACAGATCCTAGTGTGAGAAAGTTTGTCAGTTTGCTTGCCGACGGTCGGTGGTTTTCTCTGGTTTCCTCCACAATCCCAGAATTCACCGTCTCAGAATAAAGAATCTTGATTGGGGCGTTAAACACTATTACTTCACTCCACTTCGCTACATAATTTTCTTATTATATATTTTATAAGTTATATTCTGCTATTCTATGCACTCTTACCGCTAACTGATATATTCGTTAAAACTTCATTGTTAGGAACTGTATTAAAATTAGAATCAACCGTTAACTCTACATGTATATACAGCTTCATCATCACATTGTGTGTTATTGGGTGATATCTTTACTGTAAGCGCGGCTGTTAATACTGTATTCAGGTTAGGAGTGTTTAATGTGGCTCTTTTCTGAATGTCTGAATTGTGCCAGGCAAAACCTGACTGATTTTTAACTTTCCCAACTGACACAATTGGCTGATCATTCTTCAGTATGGATAAGGCATTAATCTGGGCGTATAAAACTCCCGCTGGTTTACATTCTATTTGTATTTCGTCTTTGCCAAGGTTAAATGTCTCAGTTGCATTTATCTGGGCATTCTGAGCAGCAACTACAAATTTAAAAAAAAATTAAAAAATAAATAAAGTTGGATTTATTTTTACCAACGTAAAACGTCTCGGGGCACTTTGAGTAGTATATGCAGCAATGATAAATTTAAAAATACATTTTCGACAAAAGTCCACTTGATATATATCCACTATACAATTGATATAAAAATAATCTTAACAATATATACATACAAATTATACGAATCTAAATACCCAAAACGTTATGACTTTAATTAATATTTAATTTTTGTATAATGTGTAACATAATTGACATTTATAAAATAATACAGATTTGATGGTACATATTGATACAACAAAAAACAGATTGTCTTAAAATGGTTCCATCAGTGGGATAATAAAATTTTTAATAAAATTCCAATATCAAATGAAAGTTTACAGTTGAAAATTCATTCATTCCTTAACGATATTTCATTTCATATTCAAATTTTAACGGGCCATTCGTATCGTTATCCCATGAACTATAAACAGGAACATTAAATACAGAAGCAAAACAAAAAGTTTTATTAATCATGATTGTCCACTCTGACACGGTAAAATAACATTATATATAATTATTCAGATGAAGTCAACTGTTTTACAGTGTAGTTTAGACGTATATTAACCTAAGTATGAAATAAATGTTTATTGTTGCTTCAATCTTAACGTTTGAAAGAAATCTTTTGAAATTTTAAATAGAAAAAAGTTAGTATTAAGTTATTACAAAATCATTCAATAATTAATTATAATTATTATTATTCTATTAATAGTTTTCTTTCTTATTTAATTTGTAGGTCAATGAGCTCTATCTGCTCAAGAATTATTTCTTGTCGTCTCAAAATCCACATTAATGTTTAATTCATTCATTCGGGTTTTATTTTTTTCTTTTACTTGTTCATGTAAAGATAGTGTATTAGCGTACATCTTGAAAAGTGTCTGCAGTTAATTATACGGGGGGGGGGGGGGGGTTCAGCTTAAATTTGACTGTCCATAACGTGACTTAGACTTATGAAGAACCGTGTCTTTTAAACGGCTAAATTATAAAGTATTTTAGTGCATTTGGGACTTCCTAGTGAACGGCACTTAAACTCGAGGTCATAAATCATTTCCTTATCAAAATTTCTGATATTGAAAAACTTTGTTGTGGGGAATAAAAACCAGTACTTCATTTAACACTTACTTAAATAAAGCATTACACAAATTGAAACGTGGCAAACTCGTTTGACATCAAAAGTTTGTTAGGGTTTCTTCAAATATGCGTTTAATACTGTTTTACTTTTATTACTATTAGTCATTTTTTCTCAAAATTGACTTGCACGTGACGGGTATAGCTAATTGGACAGGAGGTGCTTACCCTTCTGGAGCACCGGTCTCACTTTCTTGATGGAAGTTCACGTGTATAACTAATTTTGGTAGCTTTCAAAGTTTTTACATTGTTTTTTGGATTCTGATTTGGCAACAAGGATTGGTATGTTTGTTTTATTGTAATTTAACGCTCGTTTGGAGTGGAATATTTTTTATCTTGAAAAATATCTTAATAAAGTCACGCAGAACAATAATGAAATACAAGGCATTGGTTTCTTTTTTATCTTCTGTATAATGTTCTATAATGTTTAACCTGGTAACTTTAAAAACCTGAATAAATCTCAAGATTGTTTTTAGAATATCAGCTGTCTTTTTAAATCCACTGTTTAAAATACTTCATGTGGGAAATACCATAATCAATTATACACATTTATTTTACTTACAGTATAGATCTTAGGTAAGACATAAGTGTTGAACTTGGCCCCGGTTTCACAATCTTTTCTTTTACACAAATCTGGCCAATTTAAATAATTATTTCTTTTATTAATTGCTTAGATATTTAAAATCATGATGGCATTTGAAGATCATCTCAACTTAACCATGTACATTTATTCGTTATTTGTTTATTTATAATTCAAAAATAGTAGCCGAAATTTACTAAATTAAGTTAAAGAAAATCTTAGATAAGGAGCGACTATAAAATCGGAGTCTGGTCTCAGTTAACGCTTTTCAGAATAAGAATGAAGTATAGTACCAAATATTAAATGTAAAATGAACACAAAGACAAAATACATAATAATGAAACAAACATACCAGTCCGTGTCCACATCACAACCCCAAAAACAAAGTAAAAACTTTGCAAACTGGCAAAATATGTTATACACGTGAACTTCCATCAAGGAAGTGAGGCCGGGTGCTCCGGAAGGGTAAGCACCTCCTGTCCTGTCTAGCTAGCTATAAGAAAGAAAATAAGAAATGCATATAAATAACTACCTGAACTGAAGAAAATCAAAATCACGATCATATTGATAATCAGTATGTCGTCCATACTTAAATTATTTCCTTCAGTTTCACTTTCTGATCAAGATATAATGCTAATAGTTTTTGATAATGTCAAAACTGATACGTATTTAGATAACATTCACTGATGAGGAATAATTTCCGTAATGTGCTTATATGACGCATAAAAATTTAACATGTATTTGTGTTATATATTTACTCATTAAATTTGAAACTTAGATTTCCTCCTGCTCTGTGAAAATATTTTTCAGTTAAAAATCATTTAAGCATGACCAATCTTGACTTTCTGACTCAAAACAACATCCAAGTTCTTGATTTGTCATCATACATAGTGTTAATTTGTCATAAATCGAACAATTTAGGACCATTTGTACATGGAAGTTAAGAACACTAACAAACTTGATGGGGCCAGTGTAAAGGATAATTAAAGGATAATTTGACTGAACCCAAAGTTAAGTACTTAAGCTACTGATTTTCATCATAAACGGCTTATAATATTATTGATTTTACGCTTATAACGCTAACGACGTTTGTTATTGGAAAACAAAAATAATTCAAAAAAATTCAATAATAATGAAATAATTGAGAACAATATCAAATCAGAAAACGTGTAAACTAAGGACGATAAAAAATTACATTGTGTTTTTTTTCGCTACTATAAGTGTTTAAAGGATTTTTAGTTTCATGTTTAGTAATTTGTTTGGTTGCGCGAATAAACGAACTCCTTGTGGTAAAAGTAAGACGTATAATGTAGAGATTTGTAATAGCTTATGAAATCATAAAGATTAATAAACCAAATATTTTCTATATTTAAAATTACACAATCCTAAATATGTATATATAAATAAAACAAACCAGCCAAGTCAAAATTACAATCTCCCGAAAAAATTGATTACTTGTCAATTAAGTTTTACATGAGAAATGAGGCCGGGGGCTCTGTAAGGATAAACATTTTCTGTCCAGCTAGCTACATCCTTCAAGTGCAAAGCCAAATTTCAGAATGAAAGGAACATGAAACTATATTAAATCAAAAATATCTAGTATAAGTACGGATAAAGTGATATCATGCTTATCAACATTTACATATTCTCCAAAGCTGGGATTTATTTAGACACAATGTCATCTATATATCTGTATGTGGATATAGATAATTTAGCGACAGTCCTCCCTCTAGATTCGACAAGATTTTGTAAAAAATCTGATTCATACAGATAAGGAAACAAATCAGCAAGCAGGTGTGCACAGTTTGTGCCCATTGGTATACTGATTGTTTGTTGGAAAACTATAAATATGTTGTCTGACATTTTGTTGATGGTATCTTCACTATATTTTTGTCTGCAGTCTGCATTATGTTTTACAAAACATATATATATATATACGAATTCAAGTGGGAGAACGAGCTTAAGCTTCTACCTGATTACAATTGGAGAAATGTATTTCAAAACTTACATGAAACATTTGACTGAAAAAACTTAAATGGCTTAATTTTCGAATCATTTATCAAATATTTGGCACTAATAAACTTCTTAAGAAAATTAATATCAAACAAAATTCCGAATGTACTTTTTGTAAATCGCACGAAGAAATCATTTGTAATCTTTTCTTTAACTGTATGCATGTAAGGGACTTCTGGGGTAAAATTAAATCGAGGATAACTGCAAAAACAGGAAAAACAGTTACTATTAACATAAAGGGTGTTATATTGAGTATTTAACCAAAAACTTCACATGCTCTTAATCATATTATTTCTTTGACAAAACAATATATAAGTATTAAACGATTCTAAAATAAAATGTTATATCTACCGGAACTAGAAAACCACATTAGAAAATATTATTTGATAGAAAAACAGAGATATAAAACCTTAAGTAAATCTAATCTTTTTATGAAAAAGTGGGGAGTATATACATCATTATTTCAATAAACTCCATATCTCGTGTAGTATATTGTTATAATAATAACTATAATTGTTATCTTTATTTTTATTATTAGCATTATTACTATTATGTTAAGAACCTGTTTTTAGAAATACGTCCGTTTGAATGATGAATGAATATGAGAGTGAAAGGTGTCTTTGTCTACATATTATTGTGTAAACTGTTTACAATTATAAATAAAAAAAAGAATAGTTGAGTACTGTTGATTAACTTGATGCCAGATATAGATTTAATTTTTTCTGAAATGTCTGAGGACCATCTTTGACAACTGTTAAAATTTTTGTTGGAACTACTGATAATGATTTAGTAGTATATTTGGAAGATCCTGCTAGAAGTCTTTCCAGGTATGAACTAATTTTAAGTTTTTGAATCCAATACAAGTGATTAAGGCCAAGTTCTTTCCGTTTTAAATTGAAAACGAGACTGTGGAACTCGCATATAATTGCTAAGAACTTCAGGTTTGGTAAAATTGTTTTTTTCTGTAAATAGGATTCTCCGCTCTACTATCTAAACCCAGCTTCTTAATACGACATTCATCTTAGAATTGAAAAGTAACAGTCTTTGCTAAATGAAATAGATGGGCATACACAAGAACAATAGAATCGCGTATATACGCATACATCTGGAGCATCGGTTTCGGTCAAAGTTGTGTACTTTATCAACGAGCCCAGACAGACACACACATACAAGAGCGCTCTCTCTCTCTCTCTCTCTCTCACACACACCCACACACATTCACACACACACACACACACACACACACACACACACACACACACACACACACACACACACACACGAGCGGGCTCTCTACCACTCTCTCTCACACACACAGAGCTAGAAAATAATTCAAAGAAACACTGATAACAAACGTCTCGTTACCAATACACATTTATAATTACTTCATTCCAAACACTATATCTTTAAGTCAATGTCGCCATAATAAGTCAGTTGTTCCAGTTATCAAACTCAAGTGCCAATTTAGCGGTGTTAAGTAATTTAACGTTACAGTCAAGTATTTCTTATTCAATTGATTTTAAAGTTTCTTAATCCATTATTGTTTAAGAGATAATCTATTAGATGTGTTCTCTTTTTAAGTGAAACAGGATACTGAAGATTAATGTGAGAGTTTTTGCTATGTAAAGTAAATTTTTATCATGTTTTTTAAAAAAGAATAATTAACAGACATCCACACACATTTAATCGATGATCTTGCTTTCACAGTTCTTCATAAAAAATATTTTCATTCTACATTTTAATAAAAACACCTGTACAGATATTACGATAAAAGTGTAAATGAAAACCTTGACACCTACAAAGATATTCAATGAGAACAATTTTATAAACTCTTAGATATGGCTTTAATGACATTTGCGGCGCAATTGCAAAGAAATAAATAAAGAGCCACATGATCACGTGGAAGAACAATCACAAAACCAATATGGCGGCTACGAAAACAAAGACAAAGATACGAACATCGAAACAGTAAAAGGTAATATCTTTGATAATAATAAATCTGAAATCACAATGTCTAAAATAAACGATGCCTTCAGTACCCGGCCCAAAATCCAACAAACACTTTTAGAGATAAACACAAAATTAGGTAAGGTTGATAAATTTGAAAATGATTTAACGGAACTAAGAGATGATTTGTGGGGAAAAGACGAAATAGATGAGCGCCTTCTGTTATATTCACATCAGGCTGACGACACACTTTTCGAACTAAGCACATTTCAGACTGAAAATGATTATTTAAAAAAAGAAATGAAAACAATGAACGCGTATTTTGTCAAAACAGACAGACTTGTCAAACAAAAAGCTGGAGGAATCTTAGAATCGATCAATGAGGAATAATATTTTGATACACGGTTTAAGAGAAAACGCGACTGAGCATTTGATGAGAGACATCCCTGCCTTTATTAAATCTGCATTAAGAATTTATAACATACAAATAGATTGAATACATAGAATCGGTCCTTTGGTTCAAAATCCAAACTAAAAACCACGCACAATCGTTGCTGTTATATCAAATTACAAGATAAAAGAACACATTTTACAGAGATACAAAGAGGCTAAACAAAATTCAAACGATTTACCGTTCCACATTACATCATAGTCACCAACAGAAATTGTAGAGAAAAAAAACATCTTGATGATTTACAAAAACAGTACAAAGAACATAGTGTACATACAAAAATTATTAATGACCGTTTAATATTTACTACCAACGGGACCATATATGAAGACAAAGTTAAAATACCAACGGCGGAAGAAATATTATTATGTGATAACATTGAACTCAAATCTCTAGATGATGAAGTCACGGAAACAATGGAGCCTATTACAGACGATGGAAACAAGTTTATTGGTACAGCATCAAAAGTTTTTTTTTGTACAACGATGTTCGTAAATTTTGTAAAAAAGTTATACATAACCCAGGTTATACCCGTGCAAAAAACAAAATTGTTGCTTATAGATTCAAAGATCAAGCTGGTAAACTACATGAAGGTCATGGCGATGACTGTGAAATTGATGCTAGAAGGCAAATAACTGACAACGCTATAGAAAATATGGCTGTTGTAATCACAAGATTTGCATCAGAAAGAAAACTCAGACCGAAACGATTTGGATACATAAAAGATATAACATTGAATTTAGCACATAAACTCTCGTAAAGTAATATATACCTTAGTGTTAATAAGCATCCAATTAACTTCATTAATAATTTAACAATCTAATGTTTAATTATATAGTTTTCCATTTGACTATTCATGAATATAAAACTAGAGGTATACCTAGTTTTCCACGTGTTTTTATAACACGCCAAATTAGTAGTAATATAATTTGATGCCATTTTGACTCTCTTTATTTAACATCAATCAATTAAGTACAGCATAAAAGGTTTGACATTACAGCTTAGCTTTAAAAAAGGGTCAAGCCCTCGGGTCAAAACTTGTAAAACTATATCGAAAAAGTAATATTCTCAACTACAAAGTAATGAAGCTGTAATTATATGTCAATACTAGGAACATATACATCATATTATTTAATAATCGAATAACACTGTGAAATGTTTGATGTAACAATATCAATACAAATCATACACACGACCCAAAACATGGCTATAGAAAAATGAGTGTAAATCAATGGATACAACGGTTTTCCCGAATTTTTATTAATATAAAGGGTGGTAAACTGGTTATTGGATAATACGTAATACAATAGAATTTTGGTGATACAGTGATGTTGCCAAGGTCTATAGTCTGTTTCTTTATATATATATATATATATATATATATATATATATATATATATATATATATATATATATATATATATATATATATATTTATATATATATATATATATATATATATATATATATATATATATATATATATGTATGTATGTATGTATGTATGTATGTATGTATGTATGTATGTGTGTGTGTGTGTGTGTGTGTAAAAACACTTAAATATTAATTATATTATACTGTTTTTCTCTATCTCATGTAAATGAAGTGTTATATTTATATGTATGTTTGTATGTTTGTATGTATGTATGTATGTATGTATGTATGTATGAATGTATGTATGTATGGATGTATGTTATGCATATAATTCTGTTTCCACTAGCTTAAATGTGCGTTAAAAGTGGATTAATAGTCTTGTGCGGAAATTATATTGAGTTTATATTTGTATAAAAAAATTCCGAAATTCCGCTTATGGCACATAAACGACATATATGTCTTTTTTGTCTTTCACCAAAACATACCAAGCAATCGCTTTTTCAGTCTATGTCTTTTCCACCTTACATTTTCACGCTTCTAACTCACAAGCCAGAGGAGTTTGCTTTTTATTTAATAATAATTTTGAAAATGAAATACACAACAAACAAAGCGATAAAATAGGAATAGTATAAATAATTTAAAAATGAATGAATAAATAAAAAATAAATAAGATATAAAAATCAATAAAAATAATAATAAAATACAAATATATACATTTTTTCTATTTTAGGTGACATATATACATTGTATATATACTTGGTTTGCTAAATAGGGTGTAATTTTATTTTTAAAAGTGTGATTTTTTTCCATTGATTAAGTTTGCGCTGTATCGCATAAGACATAAAAATATTTTTTCGATAGTATCATAAATATTTACATGTGTACGAGTCTCTATCTGCAACCTAACTAAGCATTATAGAATTATAGTCAGTATAAATCCATTGAATTATTTCATCGTTACAACTGTGAGTTAAGGTAGTTTCCGGCACCAGACGCTAAAAATACCTCACCCAATTGGGATTTTCTGAAAAATTGCACACGAATTTTCTTAGAATGTGCTTTGTGGAAAAAAAAATTAAAATACATATGTTTGGATTTCGATGTCGGAAGAGTGCGTTAAATCTATCACACTTTTCAACTCATGTCTGTTAATAATTCAATAATGATAAAATGTGATAAAACTAATTTTCTTTTTATGATTTTAATCAATATTTCAATACAAAGACGTGAAAAGAAGTTATAAACATAGCATTTAAATAATAAAAGCGTAAGTTTTTATTACACAGTATGCAAAAAGTTTCTTCATTTTCTTCGACAGTTTAAAACAAAAATCCATATATCATAAAATCTGTGAATTACTTTTCTTTCTAAAACTACATATATGAAGCTTGACATATATTCTTTTAAATGAAACTAATAAAACCTATGTTTTGGTTCTTTTTTCGAGATATTGGCAAGATTATCACCCCTACCCCCTTTTTAAAACTGTTATTAAAAATCAAAACCAACAAAATAACGTGATTAAATAATTATTTTAGTATAAAAGTTTGTCAAACTTTTCAAAGACGTTTTTGTATATTCCAAAAACCTAATATTTTATCATAATGTTTGATAATGTGTTTTACTCCTTTGAAAACGATTTATTTTAACACACGCCAATCTTCCTGAAAGACCAGTATTTCAACTCATTGTTAGATTTGTTATAAATGCAGACGATCTTTTTTGATACTTTGGATGTTAAAAAAGCAGACGATCGTGAGTGCATTCAGTACTGGCATTAGGGATCGAAGGTAAACCATATATATACATATATATATATAAATATATATATATATATATATATATATATATATATATATATATATATATATATATATATATATATATATATATATATATGTTATGATGGAATGTCGACAGTAAAAGGTTTTGTATTTTTTTTCCTGTTGAAAAGGGTTACTTCCCTTGGTGTCGACAGTTACCTTTACAGATTTACAGGTGCCGGAAACTTTTATAAACTTTAAAATGTTTATAATCTTCACAATGTTTGATAATGCTTCAGGTCAACAGCGTCTAATGATTATATACAATCAGAAACGACCTTTCATATTGTTCTACGAAGTGTTCAATGGTATTAATATTTTGATAACTGATTTGAATCAACAAATATTAAATCACGATTAAGAAGCCAGGACAAAATCATTTTCTACAAAGTAAATAATTGACATCGTATACACTGTACAAGATATTTGCTATTTTCCCATGTAGTAATTTAATTCCTGGTTTATTTATTTGTTGTTGATTCTATCTCTTATTTCAATCGCTGAGTTTACACATTTCTTCTAAATCTGATTTTCTTAAGTTCTGTCAAATAGAAATCAAATAATTGTTGCCCTGTGCTTATTTTTGTGTTTTATATGTTTAAAACGAACTTATCCTACATTATTTTTAAGAATAAAATATTTGTTAAATTATTCCATACTGTTGTTTTATTGACGGTTATGATGTTTCAAAATGAGGACATTTTGCACAT
Source organism: Tegillarca granosa (assembly GCA_029721355.1). Lineage (NCBI taxonomy): Eukaryota > Metazoa > Mollusca > Bivalvia > Arcoida > Arcidae > Tegillarca > Tegillarca granosa. Next base: position 11,711 of record JARBDR010000109.1, read on the forward strand.
CAAACATTAACAGGTATTTTATATATATGTATACAAAGTAAACATTGATATAAAAACGTTGATACATTAAGTCAAAATAAGAACCACCTTTAGTTAATTTCCTGTTTGCCCTTTTGTGTTTAACGTCAACATCCTGGAACGGATCTTAAATTTTTTTTGTAGGATAAAAAAGACATTTTTTCTGTTTTAGGTGCATTTATTGAAAGTACACTTACGTATATTTGTTAACGCGTTTGCTCCTGAATCTTGTTGAGTTTCATCATGACCTTCGTTTGCGTTAATGTCACTACAAAAATGTTAAACATTAATAAAATTTAATAAGCTAAAACAATGTTTCAAAATTCATTGTGATTATCAAAATAGTTATAGAAAATCAAACAAATTAACAAAAGATTTAATCCATCGTTAAAAGTCGGTTCGATCCTAGACTGGAATGATTTTTTCGTCCATTTAGAGCAGAGCGTAGACCCGATGTTTTGTGCCCTCATCCCGTTTCCTTAAAACGTATGTTGCAATAAGTGCGTATTAGTACAATACAGACCATGAACCATTCGGGATTTCGTTGTTAAATTTATTCTCAGAAATAAATTAAAACTTCAATTAATAGTTGAAGATTGTGGATGCGATATTGAACATAATAACAATCAATTAACTAACGAGCATTTAGTTTTAAGATAACTGGCAAAAAAGTAAAAAAAAAAGCTTACTTATCATGTAGTGTAGATGCATCATCTGGAAATTAAAGAAAACTACTTTTTAACAAGTAAATATAATATAACACAGTTTACGAAAGAAGCTCTTCGTTCAAACATAAAAGATATATATATATATATATATATATATATATATATATATATATGTGTGTGTGTGTGTGTGTGTGTGTGTGTGTGTGTGTGTGTGTGTGTGTATACATGTATATTTCTTAAAAGCCAATCGTGTTCAAGTCATATTTATAAATTCAAGTAACTAGACTTCCTATAGCATTGGCTTGTTACCGTATAATTAAAATTGTACGTTTTTGTTATTATCAACATAAATAATTGTTTTCTGATTGAAAGTTTTAAATGAACTAAAATTAAAAACAAATTAAATTTTAACACATAGAATGCGTTGTATATAACGGACTCCAGACATTGCTAACCTAATATTTCAGACCATATGATATAGTTGGAAGTTAATATCCTGATTCTTCCTTTTCGGAGAAGCACTGACTTTCCTGTTATTAATTTCTTTATGTGATATTATTAATAACATTTATGTCTAAAGGTTTGACACGCACTAAATACTTACATAAATACCTTGCTATCAAGATCTTTATACGTCATTATTAATTATCAATGCTCTGTATATCATTGCTAAATATTTACCGACTTCTGACATTACTACCCTGCTATTGAGATAATCCTATTATATAATAAATTGTTTTTGCAACTCTTTTTGTTTTAGACTTACTGACGCCATGGCTACCAAGCTATAATGTTATAGATATGATATTTTTGAATTTTCTGCGCTGTTAAAAGTAAATTTTACAGACCTGTATCCCTATTTGCTTGGTACGGACTGACTTCTGATATGGCTACCTCCTTATCAACATTTGCATTTGTGTTAATATGTCTAAAATACAAAAGTATGTTTTGTTGAAAATTGATATATATTTCTATAGAAACACATTTAGTCTGTTATATAGACAAAGTAACCATTTATTCAAATTAAAGTCCTATAAAGCTTTAGGATATATCATCTGAAATTGAAATGAAATGGTTAAAGGAATTGTAAATATAAGAAATGGCATTCTTTTTGTCAGTGTTCATGCGTTATGAACGACAGTGGGCTGTTGCATATGTTACATAAACGGCTTCACCGTCATTTCTTAAGTACATCATTTAGAGTTCTGTGCGCATCTGGCACATCAAAATTTAACTGGTATTTGTATTATATATTTATCTTGTACATTATTGCTTTGTCCACCATTTATAAAATGTATGTTTTTGCTTTTACTCCAAATTGACAACAGAAGTAAAAACCAACTTGCCTAAAACGTACCTTTACCACAAAATAAACTTAAATTGAAACACTCGTATCGAAACACTTTCTTAACAATGAAGTGTTAAAATTAAAATATACTTACTGTCCGTCGTCATTGGAATCGCCATTCTCTAAAGAGAAAAATTTTATGTTGAAATCAGAAATACGTAATTATAATAATTCATATGTGTATTTTTCGACCAAAATATCTTGAAATAGACATTGAACATATTTATTTACAAAATCACCTACAAAAAGAAATTACCCAGAAAGCAAGATTTTTTATTTTCTAATTGAATATTTCATACAAGAGGACTGAATCCGACGCAGATAACAAAATATTTACATTTCAAGATAAAATAGAATAATCCTAAAGATTTTTCTATTGCAAAATAAATATTTTATTAAAACTTCTAAATTAACCATTAAACTATTTGTTTTAGCACATCATGAAATCTGAATTTATAAGATACTCTATTTTTTTTATTATTTACTTTTGTCTCGATTAGTTCTCCGTCTATACAAGATAAAAACGGCGATAATTGCAACTATAACTATTAAAGTAAGTATCGATCCGATTTTTCCGCCAACTGCAGCACTTATTGTAGTGGCTTCCGTAGTTGTTTTTGACTCTGAAATGAAATTTTATTTATATATGAAATATTGGCATATAGCCATATAACCAAACATGTTTAAAAAGTTAAAGGTTATGTTGACACGACAGAGACGTTAGTAACATCGTTTAAAAAGTTTAATGGCTATGTTTACAGTTCGCAATTGAAACAATTTTGTATTTTACACATTTAGATATATCTTTCAAAAATACCTGTTAAAATTTGATGTGCTATCTCTACACATTTCGGAAAATCGTTTCTTTTCACCAGTGACACTAAGAGCCGAAGAATTTGCTTGACAAAAAAACTTGAAAAGTTGAAAAAATCCAAAATTAAAAAAAAAAATTCATGAATCGTAATCCAGAAAAGAAATGCTTTTGCATGTAATACAAAATAATTCTATACCGCTAAATCGTCATAATATTGTTACGATCGTCAAAAGTAGAAAACGCTAGCAAACATCAAAAGTAAATGTGTATTTAGTATATAAATAACATTACATTGACTTTTTAGTGTTTTTGCAATGTTCGGTTTGTAACTAAATGAACTTTTAAATAAATTCCTCTTTCCCAAACCAACACAAAGTTTGTTTTATTTTCTCTAACAGTTTTTTTAGGAGCTCTAAGTGGTACTTTATAAATACAAGAAAGTCCTAATTTCAAATCGATTGAATTGACTATTGGTATAGTTTGAATACTTTTAAAGGTCGAGTCGATCTTATTTATTTTAAGATGTACCCATTTAAATTGATTTTAATTGTACACAAATTGTAATTCCGTTAATATGCGTCGTCAAAAAAGTAAAAACCTTTATATTAGTTCTACTTTTGTAAGCTAATCGTATTTCAAATCAAAATAAGACGACATCAGAAATTATTTAAATTTTAACTAAAAGTAATTTTAACTTTTTTTAGAATCATTACTTGACTCATTACGATTGTGATTAATTTAAAGTAGTTTTATAGATTTATGCACAGCATTAAACTACATGTATAAACAATTACAGGATCTTACACAATAGTTCATGTTATATGAAATTTGTAACATAAGCTGATTTAATTTATTAAACCATCCCCGTGCAATTTTTGTTATCATTTTATGAATAATATGAATGAACTATCTATACTTTTGACACATGTAGAAGTTTAAATTCATCAAAAATTAAAACAACTGGATTTACGATAAAGAAAAACTGACGTAGAGAGGCATTTTATGTGACAAATGAAATATAATATCATTAAAAAAAATAATTGAAAAAATAAATAAGATTGGAATTTTATGTTAATTCTTGCAAACATACCTAAATGTATTATTTGAAAATAATAAGATAAAGACAAATTCCCACCACTTTCTATTTGTAATCGGTAATGTCCAAAGTAGAAACTCTGTAATGATGCTATAGTAAGTATGGCTGATTGTCCAGTTAAGGTAACAGTTTTCCCATAAAAATTTCTCTGTATTGGTGTACTTAAAAGGTTCAGTGATATGCTGTCAGAGTTGGTCAATAGATTTCCACTACACTCGTCGATCAATTTTATATTAGTAATTAATGCTGGTGGGTTGCTGTAAAATTTGATGTTGATGATAACACTTTTGTGTAAATCTTCTAGTCTGCTAGTTTCTTCGTCAGGATTAAATTTTGCTGCCGCTAAAAAAAAGATATCAGATGATAGCAATTAAAATTTCTACATTTGTTAAAAAAACTATAAAAACAACTTTTTAGTGTTTAATAAAACAAACATTCCAGTCCTTGTCCATATCACAATCCCAAAAAACAAAGTAAAAACTTGGCAAACTGGCAAAAATGTTATACACGTGAACTTCCGTCAAGGAAGTGAGGCCGGGTGCTCCGGAAAAGTAAGCACCTCCTGTCTTACTAGCTACAACCGTCACGTGCAAGTCAATTTTGAGAATGAAATATACTGTGCGGTATAATCTATGTATGGCAAAATTGTGTAAATCTCCTAGTTGGCAAACTTCTTTCTAAGCGTAAAATTTTGCAGAAGCTAAAAATACAAAGGGCTGTTTTAATAAAATATTAACTATTACAGTAGTGTAGAAAAAAGATAAAAAATATTGCTATGTAAAAAGTTTTAATTAATTTACCTTCACCTGTTTTGCGGACCAGACTTAATGGGTGGTTTAGTTACTAAAAGGTGTTTTTTTACTAGTAATTGGAAGATCCGAGTCTTGAGTCCCAGTTTTAATGCTGTTTTTTCTTTTCTGTTATAATTGGGAGCGTATCCAACCTTGGGAAGTGGCCTTCGAAGTATTAGTCCCACCTGGTACATGTAGTTTTAATTCAATGAAGTAAATTATACAAAAGAAGATAATTCTGTTGATGAACGTGCTTGTTAAGTACATGGGTAGTTCAGTCAGTAGAACATTTAGCTAGTATTGGGAAGGTACCAGTTTCAAACCCTTTTTAGGCTACTGTATATTTTTCTTTTTCTTACACTGTAAATCACCTAACAGTTAAAAAGATTTTGTTCACAATATTTACAAGGAAAATGCTACGTGTCAAATCCAAATCTGTTATTTATATTATGTTTCATATATTAATATCAATACATTCAACATCCAATACCCATAACTATAACTTGACCCTTTAACCTATGTCTTTGAAATCATATATATCAAAATGATCGTCATTTCATAACTACAGTATTCTAATATACATGAATTATACAAAACATTAACATTTTTCAAGATATAATTTTTTTGCAATTTCCCGACCAAATACCTTGCCATTTCTCAAATTTAAGCCCCATGACAACCATTTCTGCGAATCTGAATCTAGATGACACAAGAATATTACAAATGAAATAACTGAGGCACATCTCTTGAACATTCAGAAAAGACGATTTTTTTTTCACTGTTTCCCACTTATGGGGCCCTAAGAGGACATAACTCCTTCATTTGTGAAAAACTTAAAGGCCTTCAACCAGGTAATATGGTATCCGAGTTTCATTAAATTTGGCCATGTGATTTTTGAGATAAAAAAATTGAAACATTAATAATTTATGCACGACGCATGCCGGACAATGAAACGACGCACGGCGGATTAATATAGATTCCAACAGCTCGGGAGATCTAAATAACATTACGTTAGACAACAGTGCAACAATAGAGCTATATACATTTTTATTGCTTCTATTAATTACTGCGATTTAAACATTTATTAAGAGACATTAACAACAACAACACAAATGGCAACATTTTCAAATTGATACGTAAATAATGATAATTATAACAAATAAATAAATAAATATACAGGTAATCTATTGATTATTTTCTTTAAGTTTTCTGAGTTAAAGATTTTCAATTTGTTTTGTATCTCCTACATTATTTACAAAATTACCTCTAACATCAAAATATGAAGATTCTTGCTGAAAGACATCTGCTTTCCTTCCATGAAATCCATTTTCCACAAAACAATAATATCGTCCAATATATTCAAATGTCACCTTGGGTATGGTTATTTTTCTGTTACTCTCAGATAGCATTTTAGTAAAATCTGTATATGATCTTACAAGTGCATTGCCTATATAATGAGTCCATCCATGATATGTGTAATTTGTAGGAAATCCATCAACATTACAAGTAAACACAACATTGGTAGCATTCTCTGTTATATTTTGAAGGTTGACTGTTACAGATGGAGGATCTGAATTAAATAAACACATAAATAATCTTGATCGTTTAAGAAGCTTAATTGGTCCCACTTGTGCAAGGAAGTAAAATAATTAATGATCAGCCTTCAAACTTCACCAAAGATGTTGTTTATTGTCGACAAATTTAGCATATACTCTTTATAAAAAACAATTTCAGTCAACTTTCATAAGACTTTTTAATTCAATATAAGAAATAAGGTCTTGAAAATGCAGTTTATCGGGTAATATTCATTACTGTCATTCAGACTTTGAGATTTTTGGTTAATACTATTACTTATACATTTGGACATGAATATGAAAAAATAATTCATGTAATCAAGACTCATATTGCATTTGCAAATAAGCTTTTACTACATTCTGAATAACAATAAATTGAACAATTAAATTAAATTAAATTAAACCAATCAATAAGCAGTCTATATTACATAAAATATCCGTTTATTATCATCATAATTATTATTATTATTACTATGAATGTCTTTGTTAAAATTGAAATTTTGTAAACAAATTACAAACCGGTTCCAAATAAATTACTGATATCTTTTTGTGTGTTTGATTGTGTCGGCAGATTGTCTTTTTCAGTTGAATCACGGACCGCTTGGTTGTGTAAAGTGCCGTGGTCAAGTTTGTTTACAATCTATATTATTAACAGGCCTTCCTTGAACGTTCGAATATACTTACAATTCAAACGCAGTAACGATTGTGAATTATGTGTCTCATATATGGTTGTATATACCCATATTTCATCACATGACAATAGGAAGCTCCGCATCCTTACTCACGTGTGTGTTATATGCCATGTTATATGCGATGGCATAATACACGCTCCGATTGATTTCAATATAAAAAATATGCAAAAATAGTATTGATGCAATTATTATTAAAGAAATTTACATGAATAGTAATAATAATAAATATGATTGTCTTTCAATGACTTAAGTATACAGACTTAGTTATTTGACCATATTACAGGGTAGTAACCTTATATTGTGAAATAACGTCCAGGGTTGAGTTGACTTGACATTTGCACGATCTTGCAAAAGATTAAAAAAATCAGTTTTACGAATTGTTTCCTAATTAATGGATAGAACACACACACACACAAACACACACACACACATACACACACACACACACACACACACACACACACACACACACACACACACACACACATATATATATATATATATATATATATATATATATATATATATATATATATATATATATATATATATATATATATATATATATATATATACCTGTTTTGAGCACTAGGCAGACATGCCCATAAAATGCTACTTAGGCAGACATATATAGTCATATTTAAACTTCAACATTTTTTATTGTATTTTTCACCATTTTGTTAAACTACTATCCCATTTGTGATTTCAAAATAAAATTAAGATAATTTACTTAGGATAAGAGATATACAATTTCTGAGGTCTGCCTAATTTTTCATATACCTCTTGTAGCCCTTAGGCAGACTTTGTATATTATGTTATATAATTCCATCATTAGGGTGACAATATATTTTATAGATGTAATAGACCTTAGGCAGACAACACAAAACACTACTAAAATGTAGAGATAAATTGCAAACAAATTAGTCAGATTGGCATGCAACAAAGAAATGACATCACACAACCGGAAATTTATTTCTGTGTCATCCACAGTCGGAAAATTTAATATGCATAGTTCCAATACGTTTGACCTTTCTGGTTGTCTTTTTTTTGCCTGTTTTACTTCCTTGATTTGTGCTGTGTTCTTGGTTGTATTGACCGTTTCTAAGAACATTTTTTCAGTTACCATCCCTTTTCTCTGAAAGTTCTGTGTACAGTTATGAAAAAAAACTGAAAAAACCTTCAACAAAATGTTGGAATTTGTAGTAGACAACATATTTGACATTATTTGTTATGTTTGACTATATATTTCCAACAAACAATAGGTATACCAATGGGCACAAATTGTACAACATTGCTTGTTGATTTGTTTCGTTATTCATATGAAGCCGAATTTATGGAAAACCTTGTTCAATCTGAAGGGAGACTGAACCAGATCAATCAACTCTACGTTATTATTGCTGTTCTATCAATTAATAATCCTCAACTTAGAGAATATGTCAATTCCCTCTAGCCTAGTGAGCTTTAAATAAAGATACAACTAATTCTTCAAGTTCTTCTTCATATTTGGACTTATAACTCACACAAGATAGGCTACATTAAAAGCTATATGACAAATGTGATGACATCTTTCAAATATTGTCATTTTCCTTTCTATGCAGCAATTAAAAAAGACATAAATACATTATATATTCATGGCAGCCTCTAAATTTTATTTATGCACAAAAACATATTACATTTAAATTTCATTCAAGACTGTAATAACAGAGAAGGAAAAAGAGTAAGTGTGAAAACAGAACACTCTCAACATTTTCTAAAATACTAGAATTTCAGTGAATACCCCAACCTACTCGAGCTGCAACAAAGAGTGACTAGTACACATTCAAATTATTTATATCTGGTAGCAACAAATAGTAAAGAAATGATACAAAACTTTAGTCATAATACATGTAAATGAATGGACTGGCGAAAAGATGTTAAAACCAAATTCATAAAATATAATAATACTGTGTAACAAAACATCTTTAATAAAAAAAATCTTTAGTGAGAAAAAAAATAATGCATAAAATGAAAAGATTAGTCTTTCAATACCAAAAACATCAGTATCTTTGAGAAAAAAAAATGAAAACATAACAAAATTAAAATGACCTTCCAAATATTTCATATATTGCCAAAATAGTAATAAAACAAGAGGCCCATGGGCCTTAACGCTCACCTGAAGATATGTCCAATATTGTTCGCAAAGTGCAATAGACAATATATTATGTACAGAAACTTTAAAAGTTTTCTCAAGTTAAGAAATCCCACAAAACCTAATCAGAAATATATCAACTCACATTTCATTCATAAGTAGCTTATATAATATGCATGAAGTAATTGTAGTGCAATGAATAATTTCCAAATCATTAATCAATTTCAGTATACTTATGCAGCTATGTCCTTGACCTTTGAACATATATGACCTTGAACCATACATGACTGTCATGTCAATACCTATAATATTCTAATATACATGCCTATGCATGAAATTAATAGCTTTCAAGATAATTAATAATCTTAGTATTCCTTTGTTGATATGACCTTGACCTTTGAACATAAAACCTTGAACCATATATCAAAATGATCATCATGTCAATACCTACAATATTCTAATATACCTGCCTATACAAAATGTTAATAGTTTTTAAGATTATTAGCAATTTCTATCTCTTTTTTGCAACTGTGCCCTTGACCTTTCAATATATGACCTTGAACCATATATCAAAATCATTTGTTGTCGCAATATCTACAATTTATTAATATACATGCCTATACAAAAAGTTAATAGTTTTCAAGATAATTAGCAATTTCAGTTTTTGGTTTTTTTTTGCAGCTGTGACCTTGACCTTTCAACATATGACCTTAAACCATATATCATAATGATCGTTGTCACAGTACCTACATCATTCTAATATACATGCCTATACAAAATGTTAATAGTTTTCAAGATAATTAGCAATTTCAGTCTTTTTTGCAGCTGTGACCTTGACCTTTCAATATATGACCTTGAACCATATATCAAAATCATTGTTGTCGCAATATCTACAATTTATTAATATACATGCCTATACAAAAAGTTAATAGTTTTCAAGATAATTAGCAATTTCAGTCTTTTTTTTGCAGCTGTGACCTCGACCTTTCAACATATGACCTTGAACCATATATCATAATGATCGTTTTCACAGTACCTACAATATTCTAATATACATGCCTATACAAAATGTTAATAGTTTTCAAGATAATTAGCAATTTCAGTCTTTTTTTTGCAGCTGTGACCTTGACCTTTCAATATATGACCTTGAACCATATATCAAAATCATTGTTGTCGCAATATCTACAATTTATCAATATACATGCCTATACAAAAAGTTAATAGTTTTCAAGATAATTAGCAATTTCAGTCTTTTTTTTGCAGCTGTGACCTCGACCTTTCAACATATGACCTTGAACCATATACCATAATGATCGTTTTCACAGTACCTACAATATTCTAATATACATGCCTATACAAAAAGTTAATAGCTTTCAAGATAATTAGCAATTTCAGTCTTTTTTTGCAGCTGTGACTTTGACCTTTCAATACATGACATTGAACTATATATCAAAATGATTGTTGTCGCAATACCTACAATATTCTAATATACATGCCTATACAAAAAGTTAATAGCTTTCAAGATAATTACCAATTTCATTCTTTTGCAGCTGTGACCTTGACCGTTCAACATATGACCTTGACCCATATATCAAAATGATTGTCATGGCAATATCTACAACATTCTGATATATATATGCCTATACAAAAAGTTAATAGTTTTCAAGATATAGTGACAAATATATAATTTTTATTAATTTCCCCACTCAGTGCCTTACAATTTCCTCATTTTGAGCCCCATGGCTACCATTTGTGCAAATCTGAAAATAGATGACCTAAGGATGTTATAAATGAAATAACTAAGGTATATCTCTTGTAGATTCAAAGGAGAAGATTTTTAAAGTTTTTCACTCTTTCCCCCTTTATGGGGCCCCAAGGGAACATAACTCCTTCATTTGTGTAAATCTGAAAGGGCTTCACCCAGGCATGATGGTTACCAAGTTTCATTAAATTTGACCCAGTGGTTTTGGAGAAGAAGATCAAAATGTAAAAAGTTAACGCACCACGCACGACGGATGACAGACGATGGACGGTGAACCATCGCAATAGCTCATCTGAGCTTTCAGCTCAGGTGAGCTAAAAAAACATACAACTCCATGAAATTCTTGACATATTATTAAGATACAGCAACTTAAAGCTTAATTCAGTCTTAAGGATGTTTATATGATACTTGACCTATTTTTCATGTTGAAAAAGAGTGCTTCAAAACATCACAAATTAAGGTCTGCATTGAAATATATCTACAGTAAAAACAGTTTTTATAAAAACATAAAAATTTGGAAAAACCCATAGCAAAATCTCTTAAAAAGGTCAAGATATATCACTTTCCAGCTTATTTCATAACAAATGTCATGTCAAAATTGTAAACCTCATTTCTTTTTCAGTTCAAACATTCAAGTTATAACAATTGAAGCATCAAGAAATTTTCAATATTTAACACAAAAAACGGTTTTTTCAACAAAATTAATTAACTAAAGTATTGAGATCCAAGAGATATCATATATACTTTTTCTCCCATCATAAGTTTCAAAGAAAAGGATTTTTAAAGATTTTACAGCCTATGAAATCAAATAACCTTGACCTTTCACACAATGACACCAAAAACATTTCAACCAACATTTTCTTTCAATATCCACATGCAAAGTTATTTTAAACAAGAGGCCCATGGGCCTTAACGCTAACCTGAGGATATGTTCAAAATCATTTGCAAAGAAAAAACTAAAAAAACTTTCCAAGTTTTCTCAATTTTGAAACTGCCACAAAACTCAGTCAGAAATATCTAGTCAAGATTTATTTATAAATAGCTAATATGCAAGTTATAACTATAGTACAATGAATAATTTCCAAATCATTACCCATTTCAGTATACTTATCCTGCTATGTTCTTGACCTTTGAATGTATGATCTTGAACCATATATCAAAATGATTGTCAGATCAATACCTACAATATTCTAATATACATGCCTATACAAAAAGTTAATAATTTTCAAGATAATTAACAATTGCAGTTGTTTTATGTAGCCATGACCTTTGAATGTATGACCTTGAACCATATATCAAAATTATTGTCATATCAATATGTACAATATTCTAACATACATGCCTATACAAAAAAGTTAATAGTTTTCAAGATATAGTGACAAATATATCATTTTTAGCAATTTCTCCACCAAGTGCCTTGCCATTTTCCCATTTTAAGCCCCATATCTCTTGTACATTCAGACGAGAAGATTTTTAAAGTTTTTCACCCCACTTTTTTTATGGGGGCCCCAAGGGGACATAAATCCTTCATTCGTGCAAATCTGAAAGCCCTTCACCCAGGCATGACGGTTACCAAGTTTCATTAAATTTGGCCCAGTGATTTTGGAGGAGAAGATTAAAGTGTAAAAAGTTTACGCACGACGGACGAAGATGGATAGCAATAGCTCATCTGAGCTTTCAGCTCAGGTGAGCTAAAAATGTCTTTAAGTTGTAAAAGTTTTTCACCAAGGAATAAATTTGACATCGTCTTCCCATCTGTCCACCAACATTCGTTAATCTCTTTCTACAAAAACCTGGTTAAAACACATTTTAATCATTCTGAAGGTTCTGCATTTTTTTTGGCAATATTCCTTCTTCTTTTATTCTGTTCATTCATTATCTTTGTTCTGAGCTGAATCAGGGTACATTCAAATTTTTGCCTTTGAAGGTAATCTTCAAGGTACTTCTTGCCTATAATAATAATAATAATAATAATAATAATAATAATAATAATAATAATAATAATAATAAATATGCACATTTAATGACAAGAGGCCTTTCTAGTTTCCACATTTTGGGTCAAGCAGCCATGATTTAGCAATTACAAGCCACAAGAATACTAAGTAAATAGACCTTTAATTCCAGTGATAACAATTTTTAAGAGGAAGATGTTCCTCCTGACGTGTTATTAAATTTTGCTCAATAGTTTCAGGAGGGAAGGTTAAATTAACCACAAACATATTGATCCATATTGACAGGAGAATAGCATGACAGAAAAGGGAAATTTATCATTGAGATAGAAATCTTGGGTCTTTTAAGGTTTCGTCCTGCAGAAACAAAAGCGTTTTGCTTGCAACAGTTGAGTGTAATTTTATTGACATCAATTTGTTATGTGACACATCATCTTCAAAAATGCTAAGGTAGTACTTTTGCTCTGGTACAAACAATAATGCTAGATGCTCTAGCTATATTGATATTAATTGGTGCATTAAAACTAGACAAACACAAAGGTCCCCAGTACATTTCTCTAGTGACAAAACAATAACCATTCAGAATTGTATGTACATAAAGTTATATATATATATATATATATATATATATATATATATATATATATATATATATATATATATATATATATATATATATATATATATATATACAATTACCATGTCAACTTCAATCTACTTGCATCTTGGTAGAGAAAAGACAACACATTACCATAAGAGCTTTTAACAATAGTGATAATCTGCATTTCCAAACACAGAAATTATCATTAATCAACCAACTGATTTTGCAAACCATATCAAGTTTTAAACTTCCTTAATGACTGTAATAATAACCTGTGTATATGTCATGACTTGAGAATATTTGATTAAATAAAATACTGACTTGGTAGTTTGTTTCCTTTTTCTACTTGAATCCAGTCTCTAAAATCCTGATTTACTGTATTTGTTTTTTCTGTGCTCCAGTGAAAAGAACCTGAAACAACAATTCCATGGAATAAGATTTTAGTCTGGTTAGCCTTTTTTTCATGTTCTTTCATTAAAGATACAAATAATACAATAAAAGAAATACTATCCATCTTAATTATGTAGTATGTTTTGATATGAGAAAGTATGAAAAAGTAGGTCACAGTGAGCTTTTTTGTGACATATAACTAATCACATAACATTTAAGTTGTATTTATTAAGATTTAAATAAAACTTTATTTTTTCAAAATTGATACTTCTTGCTCCAAAACCAAACTAAAATGTAAAATACTTTTAAAAGTTACAAGTTACAAATCAAATTACTGCAAGTTCTAAAAGATGATCAAATGAAAAATAAGGAACAAAGTACTGAAAGAACACTGACTCTAAACACCTGTAAAATAATGTAATTTACTTGTGGAAGGGGCAGTATTACAGGATTGTGGCAGCACAGGTATTGTTTTAATGTAAACTTGCATTAAACAGTAAACTATTAAAAAACAGAAAGAATTGTTTTCTGCAATGAATTTTTAAGTTGCTTGATTTTAAAACATCACATTCCTATTTAGGACTTACACATTACAAAAAGTGTAACATTAATTCTTTACTCAAATTAAAGATATATTCTCAATGTCTTTTATTCTTTTTTGAGTTGGATCACAAACCAATGGTGTTTTTTCTCTAGGCACTCAGGTTTCCTCCACCATCCAAGAACTGAATTTCTCTATACAAGTGAGAATTAATCCACCCAACTCTCTCTGTTTCCATCATTAAAATTTATTTTTATTTTTTCAGTTCATTTTTTTTATTTGTTTATTTATTTATTGCCATATTTATAGCACAGCAACATCGATATGATTTAAATAAAATAGGTGTTAATGTTTAATCGCATTTTTTCCTTAAAAATTTAAATCAAATGTTTTGATCAGCCTAGCTTCTGAAATGAAGTAAGGATATAAAATGGCTAAGTTTATAAAAAAAACAAACTTCAACATATTTTTCTTATAGTGGTTTTATTTCAATCATTTAAAATGAAGAGGGGAGGTGGCTCAGGGGCCAAGTGGTCTTAAATGCATTCTTATGGATCATAACACCTCTCTTCACCTAGTTTTGACCTTGGGACAGATTTTAGTGCCAGTCAGTTTGTCTGTGCACTTACCAAAGGTTGGTGGTTTTCTACAGGTACTCTTGTTTCCTCCACCATCTATGAACTGACTATCTCTATGTAAGTGAAAGTATCTTGCATTGGGCAAAATACACCATTACTTCATTCTGCCTAAAATTAGTGCTTAAAATAAACCTATGGTATATGTACCTGTACTTGACTTGGGTTTTCCCCTGGAACCTGTTGGTGAAATACATGTATCTGCCAAATGTTGCTGTTGTGATTTGCCTTTTACATACTCTATAAATAAATTATGCATCAATATATCAATTATTTACGGAACATGGATCTATGGATTTGATATACATGTATGTTGTTAAAAGTATCCATCTTCACTCAAACTATAACACATTTTTCTTAATTTTACCTTAATCCAGTGTATATACCCTAGGTATTTGAGGAAGTCAATTTATACAAAATTTTAGGAACTGATAATCTAATCACATGTATTTAACCATGTATTCTAAAAAAATTAAGTGTATTCTTGAAAAATTAAATGTTAATAAATTCATAAGAAAAAATATAATGATGGAATATGGTGAAAATTAAGAACATTAACAAGTACAAAAAGAGTAACAATAAACAATTTTCTGTATCAAGAACTAGATGTCTCTAACTCCTAACACCTTTGGCTTAACTTGTGTTTAAAACTTTTTGTTTTTAAAACAGCAGAAACAACAGTAAAAATGACACCAAAAAGTAAAAGTAGAAGCTATTTTGAAATGTTAACAAGCATAAAATACCTTTTGTTAATTTTTTTTTTCATCCAGAACCACTGGTGAGAAGACTGTTGAACTTTCCTCTTGTGAAACTACACTAGTCGATCCATCAGATACAGCTGAAGCACCATCTGAAAATTCAGAATCTCCTTTAATACAAAATTTAAATTTTCTAATCAAGAAATATATTTACAGAAAATATGAACCAGAGAACATAGATCTGAGAAACTTGCTTGGTAAAAACTGTCAGATTAAATACAGCAAAAGCATTTATAATTCAAATAATTTCAATTCAACACCAACTGAATTCCTTATGTAACAGTTGATAACTTGAGTTTAAATCATATATGAACCAAGTGAATTGAACATTAATGGTTGATACTTCACCTGTGTTCGTGTTATAAAGAATGCTAAAACTTAAAAATCACTTACAAACTCGATGAAGTCGTAATAAGTTGCTACAGCACAGAAAGATGTATCAAATTCAAAACTGAACTCTTCAAATTAAAAACATTTAACTAAGTCTATATATACATGTACGAGGGCCGTTCAATATGTCATTTGTATTGTCTGTGTTTAGTTAGCCATATTTTGTTTTCAATTTATCTTACTGGTTCGAAATAGTGAACCCATGTTTCGTTACCAGTAACAATGTTTGCAAATTGTCTTTGTATTAGGGAAACATTTTTAGCAATTGCTTAGCGATTTGTACTCATACCCATTTTCAGTCACCTATCAAAATATGCAGGGTGCAGAAATCTTTTGTTCTTTCAGAATACGCTTCAAAATGAAATGCACCTGTGATAGTGTTGTGACAGCAGCTTTGGCAATATCATGAATCATGTATCTGTGATAACTTTTATTTCCCTAATTTTTTTATACATTTGCCTTGCCTGTCACACTGACCAGATTCTGCTGCATCTTTGACGGACTCTATGCCAGTCAGAATTGTTTTTTCTCCATCTACAGTACATGTACAAACTCTCTCATGAGATACCTTATCAGACCAAAAAACTGCCCTCAATTTAGTAAAAATCTGTTTTACTGAATGACAGAGTTTTGTGCGAACTTTTATAAAAGCTCTAATTTCTTCAGTAATCCTGACCTGTTTCCCAACCATTTCACAACAGCGATTGGCTCTACTGAAATGACTATAATTATAAAACTAAGTGGAGTTGAAGACATGTACAAAAACATGTATATACTGTTGAATTGGTATTATATAGAGCGATTCAAATGTATCATCATCAATGAAATATTGCTCTGAGTACAATACACATTACATATCGAAAAGCCATAGGACATGTATATACAAATGTATATGTTTTTGTTAATCTTTTTTATCTCAATGCTTCATGGAGTTTTGAAATACCTGTTAAAATTTAACAATAAAAATTGATTGCCTTACTAAATAACTCTACAAAAGACTCAAAGCATTCATACATAATGGTTGGTAAAATGTATCACGAGATGTGTTATTGGCTCAACAACTGTATATGCAATTTCTACCAGAGATTTATATTACTAAGTCAGTATAAGAGTAGAAGTTAAGCTACTGGTATATCATACTCATAATTTCTAAAACAACTCAAAATATTTAGTAATTTACCTTCTAAGCTGTTAAGAAACTTTCCCATAACTCTAACTTCATTGACACCAGGAGGGCATTGATAATTTTCTTTGTTCACTTTTTCAGAATGTCCCAGATGCTCAAAAAAGATTCTACGATCTTTATCAGACATATCTAAACTTGAATACACAGTAGATGCTCTGTGTCTGTTTTTTGTGGCATTGACTGAAACTCCTGCTGCTTCACAAACAGAATCTACTGCATGCCAACCAGAACAGTGATACATTGAACTTTTCGTGGCAAATACAAATTTATTGCTGACTGCAATGCCAAATGCTAATCTGTTAGAAATTAATACTCCAATTGCTTCTATAACATCAGTAGGAATCAGCAGTGGAACAGACTTTCTTCCTTTTCCTGTCAAATAAGCAAGTTTAAACTGACCTAACAAATAACGTTCTCCTTCATCCTCTATTTCCTCTATGTTGTCTAGTGGTGTCCAGGTTCCATTTTCTGCATCATGCCAATCCTCAAGAAGAAGCCTAGATCCTTCCTCTCCTCTGCGTGCATTATAGAGGGTTAAGCGTGCAACAACTAATGAACGCAACCAAGAGTAACTGGAAATGGAAAAATTCTTCACTGTAAAGTCAATTTCTGCCTTTGAATATTTATGAATTTTAATCATATCTTCTTCTATTGGCAAATTTTTTGGAAGTCTTGCCTTTTTAAGTGAATTTTTCTCTGTATGATATTTAGCTTTATCAATGAGTTCAGGTAGCTTAGAGTTGTATGCCTTTCTAAATTTATCCAACTCCTTCATCTGCTTGTCCAACTTTGATTCCGAGAAATAACCAGATAGAATTTTAGCACTCCTCTGAAAAATGCTATTTAAGTTTACTTTTAAACCATGTTTTTCCCCATCTTCTGACATGCACAATTTGTTGAATGCTTCTTCAAGCATTGTCAGATGTTCCCGTTTGTACATATCTTCAAATGTTACACTGACATCAGAAACAGACTGAAAGCATATGAAAAGTCTACTTAACTCTCTCATTTCCATCATCACCTCTCTCTTTACTTCATTTATTTTGCTGGAATCTGCTTTTCTTGCTAGATAGTGTTTATAACCAATGACTTGTATGATTTTGCTTCCTCTAATAAAACTTCCAACTCTTCCATCACGAAACTTGTTTAGAATGTTTACTACAAATTCTGCATCTTTGTGTACTTCAAGAGTTTTCAGAGACCTTGTTTTTATTGGTTCAGATTCTACAACACAAGTCTCTTTGTGCTTATAGAATGTTCTATTAGAAAAAATCTTTTGCATTTCAAACATATTCTCAGATTATCTATCGTTTTTGGCTTTCTTTCCCTCATTAGCTTGCATTCATCATCATCCAGATGTAACATGTTGTAACGATACATCCCCTCACGGCGCTTTTCTTCAAACCAGTTCATTTGTTCTGGAAGAGGTCTTTTCAAATAGATGCAACTTCCTCGTGTGTCTTTTTATGTGTTTTTATGTGTCTCTTCAGCTTTCCACCTTCAATGATTTTCTCACAAAATATGCACATTCTACCTGGTCTCTGAAAGGATAATTGAGTTCAAAATCATGAAATCACGTTTGACAACATTTAAACATGACAAATATAAACTTTAAGACGTAACAATGTATGTAAGGCCCTGAGGTGCATTTGCTACTATCCATACATTCAAATAAATAATTTTGCACATACATGTGCAAGACAGAAGTTAACAAGGGCCCCAGAAGACCTGATACGCTCACCTGATGAATAGCTAGTTGATAAATTTCAAGAAAAAATTAATACTGTAAACCCAGTGTAAAAATCTTTTCATATAGTAATAATTTGAGGTTTTTTAAGATAATTAACCATATAGACATCTATGACCTTGATCTTTGAATCAATGCCCTTAATCTGTATATTAAAATGATTGTGACGTTAATACTTACAATATTCTAATATATATGCCTATAGCAAAAGTTCATAGTTGTCAAGATAATTTACCATTTACGTATTGTTTTGCATCTATGAACCTGACCTTTGAACCCATGACCTTTGTCTACACATCTACACCTTAATCATATATCAAAGTGATTGTTTTATCAATTCCTACGTCATTCTAATATACATGCTTATACAAAAATGAATAGTTTTCTAGAAAATTTGTCATTTGGGTATTCTTCCTATCTGTGACCTTGACCTTTGAACCCATGACCTTAATCTTTATATCAAAATGATTGTGACATTAATACCTACAATATTCTAATATACAATCCTCTACAAAAAGTTTATACAGTCAAACTTCGATAATTCAAAGTTCAAGGGTCTTTAAAATAACTTCGAATAAGCGAAAACAGGGTGACGTCACCAAGAACTAAGAATAACACCCAGCCATGTACAATGTTAATCAGTGTAAATACCGTATGACCAAGGCTTTTTTGACAATTATAATTTTATTATACATGTATCTAAAAAAGATAAGACTAACGACTGAAATGTTATACGTGTAAATCATTTGTCATTTATTCAAATAAAAAAATACAAATAGCCTCACTTGGGTAAACAAAGCAGAACATTTTAAAGTACCAATACATTTTAAAAAACATCATGATGGACATGTTGCAGGGTAATTGAAATTGTATTGTGCGTTCATCCGTCTAGTCACCTTTGTCGGCAAACTTTTGAAGAATAACTTCGGTTGGCCGATTCAATAAGTCTCTTTATATTAAGAGCCTTGGTGTTATTGTGAGCAAAATTTGTCAGCTTTTAGTTTTGATATAGGCAAGAAATAACCTAAATGGGACATGAAAACTCCTATACTACCTTTCTCAAAATGATTCCTATCTGGGTGCCATAAACGAAATGCTGACCTTAAGTAAAATCTAATTAATTCCTTGTGTTTTACCATGTTCAATGTTTATAGGAAAGCTTCAAACAAAGATGCATTATGGCAACTCTCGTAGTTACTGATGTACCCGATTCAAAATGCAAGTACTTACTTCTTTGATTAGTTTCTTTGTATTATTTCTTTTTGTTGAGAGAACCATCTGGTGATGTCATGTAATAAATTAGAAAAAAAAAATCTGATTAAATCATGTAAAACATAAAAATATGATCTTGACTAAGTTTTGAAGAGAAATGCTAAAATCAATAAAACTGACAATATCATAACATTATTGCTACATGAAGTCAAAATATAGCAATTTAAAGCTTGTTACCTATATTATATATCAAGTAATGACCCTGTCCTGTAACCTTAGTTTCATAATGAAATATTTTACTTAGACAATATGTCCACACTCTTTGGGGTGATTAATGAAAAATATGCTTTCAGAGGGGGAAATAAACAAAAATAAATTTAGGCCTTGCTTCTGTACCTATCAAGTTTCAACAATATCTGTCAAGTATCAAAAAAGAAAATTGTTAAGTAAAAATGTTTTGAAATTGGCATTAAACTCTGATAATGTAGCTCCTGCTGCAATTTAAAAACATTAATTGCAAAAAAGCACCATAGGTCCTACTTCTTTTTATTCTTACGAAGTATCCAAAAAAATGGACAAGCAAATCTGAGAAATACTTAAGACAAGGGTTGAAGTGGAAGAAGCACAAGGAAAAATAAGAAATACAGCAAAACCAATATGTCCCCAATATTGTTTGGGGTACATAATTATAAAGCAGAACCCCCCACCCACCCCAAGTCATTACATGTCAAAGAATAACAATTTAACCATATCATAATCCGGGCCTATGACTTTGATCCCATGATGAAAACCAGTGTCGCAAGGAAATGTCTTTAAACACATCTAAAATTATGGCTTAAGCTGGAGGTGAAATAGTAAAGAAGAATTCAAATCAATTTGCCCCATGGTAAATTCATCCCTGTCAAATTCGACCCCTTTTCAACAAATTTGCCCCATGTTAAAATCATCCCCATCAAATTCTCCCCCATTTTTCCAAGAACTGAATAGAGACTTCATTTTATAGTAATGACTTATTAGTTGACTGAATTAGGTTTAACCCATGGTTTTATTTATCTGTTATTTTTGCAATTGATATTTTTTAAAAAACCAGACAATGTTGCTTTTGACAAAATAATCTTATTTAAAAAATACCTACATAGTAGATGGCATTCAAGTGAACAATGCATTTGATGTTACTACTATGGGAATGTAGAAATGGTTTCGTAAGGAGCTTGTGGTATGTTGAAAAGGATGTTGGTTAAACGATCTCTCTAATATGATCTTTTATAAACACTTATATTTTCTTTTTACTGAACCCAATGTTTTGATTATATCAAAATCTTACAAAGGACTTTTGATAATCACTATTTCACATGAACTATTTACAGTGATCACAACATGCCTTGTTTGTCCGAGGTGTGAATTCAGTCGATGCATTTTTGCATTATCAATGTGCGACATTGCAATATAAACAATATATATTTACAAATAATATGTTTGAAGTTAATCAGGTATATCAGAGGTCTTTAAAAAGGATATAATTTTTGTTACTATTACAATCTTGATAAAAGAAGACAATTTTTTAAAAAATTGGGGTCAAATTTGATAGGGGCGATTTTGCGAGAAGTGTGGGATATATAACTAGGGCAAATTTGACATGGGAACAAATTTGTTGAAAGTAGGGCAAATTCGACAAGGGTGAATTGACCTAACACAATATGTAACCTTCATGTGCTTTTAAAAAAGTTTGCAAAATAAACAAACTTTAAGGTTTAAGACCTTAGGGAATCAAAATATCAAGTTTAAGCTCTGATAAGAAGGATTAGTTTTATTTTGAACAACTGTGGCCAAGTCACCTACCTCGTCAAAAAAGAGGTGTTAACACACACACACACTCACACACACACGCACACACACACATGCTGTGTCATAAGCACAACTTATTGGCTTTGTGAATTAAATCGAGAATTCATCACTTAAAGAATTGAGGAAATATATTGCACTCTCTAGCCTTTGATGTTAAAGAGTCCAATGATTTTCTTTATCCTTTAAAATAGGTTAAGTTTTACGAGTAGCTAACTGATGTGATTTGTGTTCCATTATAATTGGAGATCTGTAATCTTCATGAACTTTATGCTTCTTACCTGTTCCTTATTAACCTCTTCCATTTCACTGGATTCTGTATGTTCTACAACCTAATATGAAAAGTAAAATTCTCAATTGTGAGGGAAAAAAAACATAATGTACACAACATTCTATGACATTGAAAAAGTGACTTATATTTTCCATCTTCTTTCCAAAATAAAACACAAGCAACACAATACTGTGATGATAGACTTAACTTCTTTGTTACATACATACATGTACAATTAAGGGTACTTTTACATGTATATCGTAATGTAATAATAATCACTTTTTCTACATGTATATACAAAAACCCTCTTAGGTAGACAATATACAAACGTGTTCATAGTGATGTACATATATATATGGATTATCAATGTGATATTGTTTCTGGATATTATTGTGAAAATGTACACTAAAACATGTAATGAGTTCCAAGCCAATGAAACTTTTACTTTGTTGATGCTACTTTTGGATTTATATCAGTTGTTTTCAAATTCTTAAGTTCTAGCAAAGATTCATTATAATCGGCGATCTGTAATCTTCATGAACTTTATGTTTTTTACCTGTTCATTATTAACCTCTCCCATCTCACTGAATTCATTATTAACCTCTTCCATTTCACTGAATTCTGTATGTTCTTCAACCTAATATGAAAAGAAACAAATCTCTATTGTGAGAAAAAAACATAATGTACACTACATTCTATGACCTTGACAAAGGTAACGCAATACTGTGATGATAGACATAACTTCTTTGTTACATACATACATTAAGGGTACTTTTACATGTATACATCAGTGTACTAATAATCACTTTTTTCTACATGTATATACAAAAACCCTCTTAGGTAGACAATATACAAACATGTTCATAGCGATGTACATATATATATATGGATTATCAATGTGATATTGTTTCTGGATATTATTGTGAAAATGTACACTAAAACATGTAACAAGTTCCAAGCCAATGAAACTTTTACTTTGTTGATGCTACTTTTGGAATTATATCAGTCATTTTCAAATTCTTAACTACAAGCAAACTGATGCACTGGTGTTCCATTATAATTGGTGATCTGTAATCTTCATGAACTTAATGTTTTTTACCTGTTCATTATTAACCTCTCCCAGTTCACTGGATCTGTTATTAACCTCCCCCATTTCACTGAATTCATTATTGACCTCCCCTATTTCTCTGAATTCTGTATGTTCTTCAACCTAATATGAAAAGTAAAAATTCTCTTTGTAAGAAAAAACATAATGTACACAACATTCTATGACATTGACAAAGTTACTTATATTTTCCATCTTCTTTCCAAAATAAAACACAAGCAACACAATACTATGATGATAGACATAACTTCTTTGTTACATACATACATGTACATTTAAGTGTATTTTAACATGTATATCGTAATGTAATAATAATCACTTTTTTCTACATGTATATACAAAAACCCTCTTAGGTAGACAATATACAAACGTGTTCATAGCGATGTACATATAAATATATATGGATTATCAATGTGATATTGTTTCTGGATATTATTGTGAAAATGTACGCTAAAATATGTAACAAGTTCCAAGCCAATGAAACTTTTACTTTGTTGATGCTACTTTTGGATTTATATCAGTTGTTTTCAAATTCTTAAGTTCTAGCAAAGATTCATTATAATCGGCGATCTGTAATCTTCATGAACTTTATGTTTTTTACCTGTTCATTATTAACCTCTCCCATCTCACTGAATTCATTATTAACCTCTTCCATTTCACTGAATTCTGTATGTTCTTCAACCTAATATGAAAAGAAACAAATCTCTATTGTGAGAAAAAAACATAATGTACACTACATTCTATGACCTTGACAAAGGTAACGCAATACTGTGATGATAGACATAACTTCTTTGTTACATACATACATTAAGGGTACTTTTACATGTATACATCAGTGTACTAATAATCACTTTTTTCTACATGTATATACAAAAACCCTCTTAGGTAGACAATATACAAACATGTTCATAGCGATGTACATATATATATATGAATTATCAATGTGATATTGTTTCTGGATATTATTGTGAAAATGTACACTAAAACATGTAACAAGTTCCAAGCCAATGAAACTTTTACTTTGTTGATGCTACTTTTGGAATTATATCAGTCATTTTCAAATTCTTAACTACAAGCAAACTGATGCACTGGTGTTCCATTATAATTGGTGATCTGTAATCTTCATGAACTTAATGTTTTTTACCTGTTCATTATTAACCTCTCCCAGTTCACTGGATCTGTTATTAACCTCCCCCATTTCACTGAATTCATTATTGACCTCCCCTATTTCTCTGAATTCTGTATGTTCTTCAACCTAATATGAAAAGTAAAAATTCTCTTTGTAAGAAAAAACATAATGTACACAACATTCTATGACATTGACAAAGTTACTTATATTTTCCATCTTCTTTCCAAAATAAAACACAAGCAACACAATACTATGATGATAGACATAACTTCTTTGTTACATACATACATGTACATTTAAGTGTATTTTAACATGTATATCGTAATGTAATAATAATCACTTTTTTCTACATGTATATACAAAAACCCTCTTAGGTAGACAATATACAAACGTGTTCATAGCGATGTACATATAAATATATATGGATTATCAATGTGATATTGTTTCTGGATATTATTGTGAAAATGTACGCTAAAATATGTAACAAGTTCCAAGCCAATGAAACTTTTACTTTGTTGATGCTACTTTTGGATTTATATCAGTTGTTTTCAAATTCTTAAGTTCTAGCAAAGTTTTATTATAATCGGCGATCTGTAATCTTCATGAACTTTATGTTTTTTACCTGTTCATTATTAACCTCTCCCATTTCACTGAATTCATTATTAACCTCTCCCATTTCACTGAATTTATTATAAACCTCTTCCATTTCACTGAATTCTGTATGTTCTTCAACCTAATATGAAAAGAAACAATTCTCTATTGTGAGAAAAAAACATAATGTACACTACATTCTATGACATTGACAAAGGTAACGCAATACTGTGATGATAGACATAACTTCTTTGTTACATACATACATTAAGGGTACTTTTACATGTATACATCAGTGTACTAATAATCACTTTTTTCTACATGTATATACAAAAACCCTCTTAGGTAGACAATATACAAACATGTTCATAGCGATGTACATATATATATGGATTATCAATGTGATATTGTTTTTGGATATTATTGTGAAAAT
This sequence comes from Tegillarca granosa, assembly GCA_029721355.1. Taxonomy (NCBI): domain Eukaryota; kingdom Metazoa; phylum Mollusca; class Bivalvia; order Arcoida; family Arcidae; genus Tegillarca; species Tegillarca granosa. The sequence continues at coordinate 37,382 of JARBDR010000109.1, forward strand.
GTACACTAAAACATGTAACAAGTTCCAAGCCAATGAAACTTTTACTTTGTTGATGCTACTTTTGGAATTATATCAGTCGTTTTCAAATTCTTAAGTTCTAGCAAACTGATGTAATTGGTGTTCTATTATAATCGGCGATCTGTAATCTTCATGAACTTTATGTTTTTTACCTGTTCATTATTAACCTCTCCGAGTTCACTGGATCTGTTATTAACCTCTCCCATTTCACTGAATTCATTATTAACCTCCCCCATTTCTCTGAATTCTGTATGTTCTTCAACCTAATATGAAAAGTAAAAATTCTCTATTGTGTGGAAAAAAAAAATAATGTACACAACATTCTATGACATTGACAAAGTGACTTATATTTTCCATCTACTTTCCAAAATAAAACACAAGCAACACATTTTGTGATGATAGACAAAACTTCTTTGTTACATACATACATGTACATTTAAGGGTACTTTTACATGTATATCGCAATGTAATAATAATCACTTTTTTCTACATGTATATACAAAAACCCTCTTAGGTAGACAATATACAAACATGTTCATAGTGATGTACATATATATATATATGGATTATCAATGTGATATTTTTTCTGGATATTATTGTGAAAATGTACACTAAAACATGTAACAAGTTCCAAGCCAATTAAACTTTTACTTTGTTAATGCTACTTTTGGATTTATATCAGTTGTTTTCAAATTCTTAAGTTCTAGCAAAGTTGCATCATAATCGGAGATCTGTAATCTTCATGAACTTTATGTTTTTTACCTGTTCATTATTAACCTCTCCGAGTTCACTGGATCTGTTATTAACCTCTCCCATTTCACTGAATTCATTATTGAACTCTCCCATTTCTCTGAATTCTGTATGTTCTTCAACCTAATATGAAAAGAAACAATTCGCTATTGTGAGAAAAAAAACAAAATGTACACAACATTCTATGACACTGACAAAAGTAACGCAATACTGTGATGATATACAGGGCCCTTAAAAAGTTTTATGGCCGTCATCACAATATTGTTGATAAGTATGTAGTCACTGTATCCCAACTTATACTGGATATATTTGACTTACCATAGTTCTTTGTTCCTTTCATTCTCAAAATTGACTTGCACGTGACGGGTGTAGCTAGCTAAACAGGAGGTGCTTACCCTTCCTGAGCACCTGGCCTTACTTCCTTGATGGAAGTTCACGTGTATTACCTATTTTGCCAGTTTGCAAAGTTTTTACTTTCTTTTTGGGATTGTGATATGGACAAGGACTGGTATGTTTGTTTTATTTATACATACATGTAACTTCTTTTGTTACATACATACATTAAGGGTACTTTTACATGTATACCTCAATGTAATAATAAACACTTTTTTCTACATGTATATACAAAAACCCTCTTAGGTGACAATATACATGTACAAACGTGTTCATAGCGATGTACATATATATATGGATTATCAATGTGATATTGTTTCTAGATATTATTGTGAAAATGTACACTAAAACATGTAACAAGTTCCAAGCCAATGAAACTTTTACTTTGTTGATGCTACTTTTGGATTTATATCAGTCGTTTTCAAATTCTTAAGTTCTAGCAAACTGATGTGATTGGTGTTCTATTATAATCGGCGATCTGTAATCTTCATGATCACCATTTCTAGACTGTTCAATGGTTAAATATCCTCTCCTTTAGTGATATATTTAACATAACTTGCAATGCCAATGATGACGATTTTCCAAGTCAGACACACACTAACACACATAAATATATCATACCTGTTTCTCTACCAGATATGGGAGAACAGCACTAAGCAATGAGTCACTACAGCTATCGGACACCTCTTCTGAACTGATATCTATAATAGAGTGTTTGAGAACTAAAGACTTCAGTAAAGAAAGCAGGAGACTGACACCTGTCAGCTTAAAAGAAATAACTGTGACAGCATACCTCTATACTTTTTATAATTCTATGGCTTCAAAAGGACTATATGCATTCTTAACTGAGAAAATGGCATTAAAATTTAGGGAAAAGTGGGATTGGCAGTAAAAATTACTCATGTACTAGTGAAAATGTAATATGTAGTCACTTCATTGGACTTATAGGTGATTACGCAAAGTATCGGCAATAATAAAATTTCACCTGAGAAGTATGTTTTAAAATAAACTAGTGTGAAATCACAGCTGATAAGAAATGCATTGAACAGTGCACAACACCCACCTCCAGGCTTATTTATGTAAATTGCTTTAGAGTTTGGTACAGTAACCTAAGTAAACACTTTGTTATTCAATATTCAACTGTATCAACTGTTAAAATGCATATCTAAAGTATGGTAAAAATGTTGTCAACCTTAAAAATGCAATAGTTGCTTAAATGAAAATTATTCTTACCAGATATTTTCCTAATATCAAATGGATCATCGTCATCATCAACATCATCAAGATCAATCTTGCAACCTGCAGATAAAACATCAACTTAATACTTTGATATATAATATTTTCAATCTAACATTTATACACACAAAGTTGCATACTCTTAATAACACAATTTAGTATGTGAAAAGCTGTTATGGCACTAAAATTGTAAATTAAACTTTGGTTTGCTATTGCAAGTCACTGACCAAATGTCTATGAAATATTTAGTTTCATACATATTTGAAAAAGAAATGTGACATATAAATGAAAAGTGTAGAGTAAAATTAAGTTCATGTGATTGCACATATTAAATTTCCTTTGTATTACATTTATATTTCTCTGTAAATTTGTCAAAGTAAATGTACATGTGTTGTCAATGTCAATCAGTAATCCTATTTCGAGACCTTTAATAAAAAAAAGTTGTAAAATCAAATCAAAGAAAAAGATTTAAAGTATTGTGAACACATTAAAAGTAAACAAATATAATATCCAATGTATTTTACAAAGGCACCACAAGCAGCATTAAAGTACTGGTATATACATTTTAGCAAAGGTTAACACTTAATTGCTCTACAAATATTGTCAAAGCATTATCAATTTTTTGTGAAAGTCAAACAGTTATTACCTGGATATTTTTAGTATTTTAGAATAAAAAATACTAGTTTTCTATTTCCAAATCGGTTGACATGTCTATCTGAATAATCAAACACATCGCCATATCTCTACTTTCTGACAAATTTATGTTATTTAGTTATACTCATTTACCAAAAACATGACATCAATGAAGTTGCATTAAAGGAAAAACTTAAAAGACCAATTTCAATTTTAATATCTGTACCTATGCAAAACAATAAGTAATTTAAAATAAAATAAAATATACTGTTGGCAATTTAGGCTAACTAATGGTTTTAAATGTACATATGGATATTACATGAAAATAAATGTCCAATAAAATTTTTGCCATTCTCTTGACAAATGCTGTAAAATGTAATAATTTCAATAACGCAAAACACTTAAATCATATACCTTCTGTAGCTTCCTGTAATACATTTATTATGAATGCTATTATGCTCTTTCACATTTAAAACATAAAACTTCTTAATTTAAACAATATACAAGAGCACACTGATGTGGGAGCCAAGTTGTTAGGAGTTGATTCAAAGGGTTTATTCTAAGAAAAGATTGTCCTGAATCACTTTCAGTCAGAATTATCCTCAGTTACTTCAATAAGAGTAAATGTGCTCATATAACAAATCGAATATAAGAAAAGAAATACTAGATTTATATCACCACATCTTAATAATGTTTAGAAGTCTGTGAAGTAAGGGCTAATAAACTTTATTTTACACAGAAAGTGCTTTTAAATATTAGCAATGATTATAAGATAATCCTATAACAACAACAGTAAAAATATATGAATAATGACTGGTACCATGTGTAGACTCTAAAAAGGATATCAAAGGAAGGGTATTTAAAATACATTTGTATAATATTTGGCTACAGTAATTGCCCTAAGTTATTTTAAGTTAGAAAGTATGATCCTAATTTTTTTTTAAAAACAGATACTTACCTTTCTTCTCCACCATAAATGTTTGCTGTTGTCTCCATAATCATACAATAGCTCTTCACCACAGTAAATATCTTTCACAGCAAACAAACATAAACGTGGAATATTTTGAACTACTTTTAATTTCATTTTGCAATTCACCTCACTTTTTGAACCATCATTTACATATTGACAGATGTGACCCATGGTTGAACTAGCATCAATGCTGGAAAATAAGCAAAATATAAATTTTGAAAACAGAGTTTGGGAAAGTAATGGAACATAATTAAAAATAATAGCTGAATGATGATGAGAAACACAAATTTTAATGATAGATTAATTTTTCAATATATTAACATGATGATAATTTTGTAAACTTGAAGTACTAATCCCTCTGCATGAAAATTTGAAAAATGTTTGAAATTTTGCTTTCAAGTATAGTTGCATGCAAGTAACAACGGTCAGTCATGATTGACAAAACAAAGAAAACTAGAACTGTCTCTTGAAAGACAAATACCCCTGTCCCCAGCATTGCCAAGATATTGTGATGGAAAAACTAAAATTTGACCTCCTGACTTTGACCTTTGACCTATGCACACAAATTTGGTATGTAAAACATTGACTCGTGTTGATTTACATTTGTGACAAGTTTGATCAAAACCCATCCATAGACACTGAAGATATGTAGCGGGCATGATATTTGGACAGACAACCAGATGGACAGACAGACAGGGAAATTCCTATACCCCCCTAAACTTTGTTTAAGAGGGTATAATCAAATATTAAAATGTAATCAATTATTCATACCACTGTTGTTTTCCATTGTGCTGAAAGTAAAACATCATTTTTTCACACTGTTTTTTACTTCTTTCCTCTGCTTCCTTCAATGATATGTGCTCCCCAACATATTCAAGCAGGAAGTCAGCTTGACAGTGTTCCTCAGTGGCAAACACTCCAAATCCTTTTTAAAATTAAAAGATAAAATTTTTTTGGAATATTCTCAAACCAAAAATCAGACATTATTCATGGTTCAATGATACAATTTTTGTTCCTGCAGTTGTTTCCCAATATATGCAGAACCTTAAAGTGGAGGCCCATGTAAAATAGTGATTTGATAATCTGATTTAAAACATAAAAATCTAGTTCAAAACCTTCCAATCTTATCAGATTCCTATATATTGAAACAATTGCTTTACAAAAATTAAAGTGTATATTCTGTGTAACAAAAGCAGACCTGTTTACCCCTATTGATGGACAGTAGTAATTTTAAGTGTAGTTTGTAATGATTGACTGTAGTAATGTGCCGTCTTTTCATGCCCTTCCTCGGCATGGCGCTTTTTGCTCTAGATCTGGTCCATGTTTGTATGTATTCAAACGGCCGCACTAATACCTTCAAACATTTCACTGACCAAAACCTTAACCGAATCATTTCTCCCGTTAACTTTCGATTTTACAATGCAAATATGCTAAGTTCAAGGGAAGTAATCAGCTATATTCGTCGGGAATTTTAAAGATTTGTTTTAATGAAAATGTGAAATGAAACTAAAGTAGAGATCGTAGAAAATCAGATCTCAAAGTGTGGGGCGAAATTTTTCATTAAAAATCGTAGCAACTACGCCCAAAACGTAGTTGTAAACAGGTCTGCAAAAGTACTGGAGAGCAGTACATGATATGCCTGCCACTAAAAACTAAAAGACTACTTAAGGTCACAAAGTTCCAATATTGTGTGTTATAAATCTAAGTGAAAACAGGGCATGAATTTTTTAAATATTCAAGAGGCACATGGGCCTTAACGCTCACCTGAGGATATGTTCAAAAATTATTTGAGAAGAAAAAACTCAAAAAACTATCCAAGTTTATTCAATTTTGAAACTGCCACAAAACTTAATCAGAAATATCTAGTCAAAATTTATTTAAAAATAGCTAATATGCATGTTATAACTATAGTACAATGAATAATTTCCAAATCACTACCCAATTCAGTATACTTATCCTGCTATGTCCTTGACCTTTGAATGTATGACCTTGAACCATATATCAAAATGATCGTCATATCAATACCTACGATATTCTAATATACATGCCTATACGAAAAGTTAAAAGTTTTCAAGATATATTCACAAATATACACATTTTAGTAATTTCCTCCTGAAGTACCATGCTATTTGCCCACTTTGAGCCTCACAGCTATGATTTGTGCAAATTTGAAACTAGGTCTCCTAAGAATGTTATACCTAAAATATCTAAGTTATATGTCTTGTAAGTTCATAGGAGAAGATTTTTAAAGATTTTCACTAGTTTCCCCTTTCTGGGACCCAAGGGGAACATAACTCCTTCATTTGTGCAAATCTGAAAGGCCTTCACCCAGGCACGAGTATCACTTAGTTTCATTAAATTTGACCCAGTAGTTTTTGAGGAGAAGTTTAAAATGTTAAAGGTTTATGGATGACGGACAAATTGCCATCACAATAGCTCAACTTGAGCATTTGCTCAGGTGAGCTAAAAACTACTAAATATTCAAACAGTGTCATGATTTTATGATATGCACACTTTTTGGTCATGACATACACAAAAATATTGGCTTCCTATAGATGGGCCGAAATTCAAGCCAGCCATAACTCTACACTGATTACAAGGCTTTAAAGAATATAAGAACACCACATGTGTGTCTAAATATTGAGAACAGATGCAATAACCATACCTAGCAACTTAAGAAAACCTCCCACTTACTAGCTACCACTTACAAATAACTCAGATTGAGAAATAAAATATAGTTTAACTTTTTTCACTACATTTTGTTAAAACTATGTGATTTAACACTTTAAGATTCTTGGATTTTGTTTCTCTTGTCTAAAATTGGCAGTAATGGAGAGTAAAATTTAAACAAAATGTTGAAGATTTGAAGCATGTAAAACTCACATGTTAATTTATTTTTAAAAAAAAGTTGGCATTACAGTGGCTGAAGAGAGAGTTGGCAATTATAAATAAGAAACTTTGAATTTTAGAAAGTAATTTCTAGACTCAATGTGCCACTGCGGTAGCTCAGTTGGTAGAGTGCTCGCTCCGTAAATGGAAGGTCGTGGGTTCGAACCCCAGCCGGGTCTGACCCAAGACTTGAAAGTGGGTAGTGACTGTTCTTTCGCCAAGCACTTGGCACTACGAAATGAAAGTCATGGTTCTTTCGGATGGGATCTTAAAAACAACGAGGTCCCGTGTCATGGCAGGCATGGCACAATGAAGCACCCTGCTGTATAATGCCATCAGCACAACGCACAGGCAAAATTTCTGCACTTTCTGCCTATAGCTGACGACGTCTCGATATAAGTGAAATATTCTTGACTGGGACGTTAAACACCATTACTCAACTCAACTCTATACTCAATGTCTCTTTAAGGAACAAATACAGTTGAAAAACTCCATGTAGCTTTTATATTGTTCCAAACAATACATATTTTGGTTAATGTAAGTTTGAATGTGACAATTATTTTAGGTTATGATTAATCATCATATTGTAAAACTTTCATTAATGTGTATCAAACTTAAGAATGTTCGATTTTTTCACTAAAAAATAACTGTTATCCAATATCACTAAATAGTAAACAACATTTAATTTATCACCCAAACCCATTTGCTATCTTGAAGAGTAAAAAAAAAGTTTGTCAAATGATTACAGGGGTATATTCAAATATGGTTCTTTTTATATGTACACACTAAAGTGTCAATATCCATAGTAATTTCATATTTGACTATAAGCCTTTCATTTAAAGTTAAATATCTTGAGAGATATACAGATGATAAAATTTACATTATCACAATTTACACATTTATTTCTAGAAAAAAATGCATTATTTTCATTATTTTAGAACCTATCCTTTGTAATCTGAAATGTATTTCACTGAAAAGCCACTTTTGTCTAACCCACTGTTGATCCAGTAGACACATTCCTCTTCTGAATTAGTAAATTTTCTTCTCTTGAAATTAAAACAAATTTAATTTGAATGCAAAAGAAAAATATTGTACATTCTGAAATATATACAATTGTTAATAGTAAATACATTAACACCACTAGTCTAAAATTATTCATGTGGCATTTAATATCACTACCAGTATTATATAAATATTACATTTTTGATAGGGTCAAAAACAATGCTGTTCTCTAGATGAATATGAACTTTCACATTTTATACATTAAATGCTTACACTGTGTGCATGTTTTCATCTCTTGGTATATTGCAGATGTGATGTAATTAATATCATTATCAACAAAATGTTAGCATTAGTACAACTGATGTTTCAATCAAAAGGCTGAATCCGTTATGAACAAGTTAAACCTTTACAATCTTTTAAAATTTCTGCGATGAAACACGAGGTTTCCTTTGTCATGAATGTTAGATCTATTACAAAAAAATTCTGACATGGTCCTGGTTCTCTTGTACAAAAAACACAACCATCGATTGATCCTTTGCATTTATCACTAAATTTTATTTAATTTCTGAAAAAAATTCTAATTATATTATTATTTTATCCAATTGATAAACTAGCGATTTCGGAAAATAAACGCAACAAAAAACATAGCAATCAGCTGATCGCCACTGCAAGGTTTTGTTTGTAAACAATGTTGTAGTAGAACTTTTTTGACGTATTCATACGTCAGTGATACAGGTCCTGACGTCATGGGTTAAGGTCACACGTGCCCAACCAAAGTTATTGGGAAATATCTTCAGTTGCTCTCAAAGGGTTTACTGAAGAGAATTCAGTATGATTGTAAATATATATATTTATTTAATTTTTATGTATTAAAAAAATAATACACTTACCTTTTTCTCACCAAGGACTTTATCAACTGCTGCTTTAAGCTGCAAAGTTAACATCAAAATATTAAAATATAAAACTATACATCTAAGAATCTATATGTATTTGAGATATATATTTTCAATATGCCATTTCCATGTATTTGTATTGGTAATTGTAACCACAAAATAGCTAGGACTCACAGCATTATCCTGTGACCAAACTCATATTGCATGAAACATCATGGTTAGGTATATAGTCTTAAGGGGTAAATCTGGTATGCAACATTATTCATCACTATTATTCTGTTCAGAATGCATTCAATTAAATTTTTTTCTCTTAAGTACTGGCCCCGGTTTCACAATCATTCCTTAACTAAGATTTCCCTTAACTTAAATTTAACAAATTTTAAACCTTAATAATTTTGTTAATTGTTGAGACATTTAGGAATTCAAGGTGTCCGTTTGAAGATCACTTTGAGCTTATAACATCTGTATTCAGTTTTATCACAAATAGTAATTTGTAACTCAGAAAGAGATTGCCAAAGTTTGCTAAATTTAAGTTAAGGAAAATCTTAGTTAAGGAATGATTGTGAAACTGGGACCAGATAATCAATTCTGTAATAGTGGAGGAAACTGAAGTATGTTATATATCAGTATGTGTGAAACACTATGACCACAACAAGAACTAATACCAAAGTTTTATTCTAAAAGGTTAAGGCCAAACTATTGGTAACTGTAACAAGACTGATTGCTTGACTGAATGGTGTTTTATACTGTATGCCAATATTTAACTTTATAATATCTGGACAGGAAGGGTTCTTTATCATGCCAGGCTTACTACAGACAGGACACTGGTTTTTAAGGTCTCTTCTGAATCACATGCAACTTTCATTTCCATGTGCAAAGTGTTTGGTGAAAAAAAGTCAAAATTTTATTAAGGAGCAAGCCATGTTAAAGATAATATATGTGCTAAGTATAAAAGTAATGACTTAAACAATTATGAAAGTTGCATACAGATCAATTAATTACCAGCTGGAAAAAATACAATATCCACCATCACCAGAAGTTTAGCTTGAACATGCCCTACTGACTGAGCTACCAAGCCACCTACCAAGAAGGCAGAGCTGCCAACTCTATTTTTTGTAATTGTGGGTCCCTCTGAAATCTACTGGAAAAATTGGTGGGGGGGAGAGAGAGTGGGAATTCCTGTCTAGATGAGGCGCATACGCCCGGGTTGTGGATAAGTTGTCAGCTCTGATCATCGCCTAAAACATTTCATTCCTGTTAACAACTCTGAATGGAAACAGCCAAGTGAGCTACGCGGTCACCTGATCTAACACAGAAAGAAAATGTCTCGTCCACCGTCAAAAGACCTCCCGGGCGTTGTTTATTTCCCAAGGCTTTACCCCGGACTGTATTTTATGCCAAGGCTGGATTTAGTCACATCGCGTCAAAATGGCTAAAAAGGCAGGGCTTTTCAAATGGTCGAACGACACCCCCCCACCCCCATGGTAACGGTCAAACTGGAACTCAAACTTGAAATCTTCCCAATACTTGCGGACGCTCTACTGATTGAGCTGAAGTAAACCGTCTTTTTTGGTCTTGATTGTCTTTCTTATACTGTATTGCTTCGTGAATGATTGTTGGTTTTTCAGTTTTACTAATAAGAATTAAATATACTTACACATCGCTTTCCGTAGCTCAAAGCAGCCATTTTGGCGGGTTCCGGAAATATCCGAGTTTTCTCGAACTTTGTTTCCGTAAAGTTGACAATGTAAAAACGACCACGGTGTTGAAAAAATTGAAAATTCAAAATGACATTTTTCAAAAAATAAACGAATGTTATCCGATGAACATTGTTTCAGAATAAATAAAAATTAAATCGAAAATTAAATATACTTCCGGTTGTGTTTGTTATGACCGTTTGAAAAATGTCTACTGGAGTCTGAATTTGTATATAGACAAAATATACACGCAACTTTTAAATGAGTCTGAATTTTTACTCTTTTAAAAAAACTTGAAATAGATAAATCCCCAAAAATAAATAAAAGATGCTAAAATTGCAGTAAAGATAAAAAAGAGCTCGCTTTGAAGTTTATTTCAACTTAATTTAACCAGTTGAAAATTGGGCAGACCAAAATTTGTCTGCCTAAAATACAGGTCTGCCTAACGCTGCTTTCTATATACTTTCGGTCCACTTAAAGTTTAAAATATATATGTATATATATATATATATATATATATATATATATATATATATATATATATATAATAAAACACAAACAAACCAGTCTATGTACAATTCACAATCCTAAAAACAAAGTAAAAACTTTGAAAGATGGCAAATTTAGTAATACACGTGAACTTCTATCAAGGAAGTAAGGCCGAGTGCTCCAGAAGGGTAAGCACCTCCTTTCTAGCTAGCAACACCCGTCACGTGCAAGTCAATTTTGAGAATGAAAGGAACAAAGAACTATTGTAAGTCAAATATATCAAGTTTAAGTTTGGATACAGTGACTACATACTAATCATCAATATTGTGATGACGGCCATAAAACTTTTTAAGGGCCTTGATTAACCTAGGCTTGCAATATTCTTGCATCAACAATTTATTTGTAAGCAGTTTGCTTCGTTGTAGAAAGTCCCCATAGTAGGAACAAGCTTTACCATACCATATTAACTGTGAAACATATACACCATACACAGGAGAAGCAGGTATCTTACTGCAAACAAACGAAAAATTGACAATAGAAAAATTGTAGTCATCACGTATGTCGTATAGCTTCAGATGTAACCTTCCATGGGTGTCATAATTGAGGTATAAGTCCAAATATGAAGCAGAACATGGAGAATCTGTCGTGTCTTTTA
>JARBDR010000110.1:0-30000 GCA_029721355.1 Tegillarca granosa
GAATAAAAACAATATTATGACATGAATAAAATAATTATGACATGTATAATAATTACTGAATAAAAACAATATTATGACATGATAAAAAAACAAAATTATGACATGTATAATAATTACTGAATAAAAACAAATTATGAAGGTATAATAATTACTGAATAAAAACAATATTATGACATGTAATAAATTACTGAATAAAAACATATATGACATGTATAATAATTACTGAATAAAAGCAATATTTGACATGAATAAAACTAATATTACATGTATAATAATTACTGAATAAAAACAATATTATGACATGAATAAAAACAAAATTATGACATGTATAATAATTCTGAATAAAAACAAAATTATGACATGTAATAATTATGAATAAAACAAAATTATGACAGGTATAATAATTACTGAAAAAACAAAATTATGACAGGTTATAATTACTGAATAAAAACAATATGACATGAATAAAAACATAATTATGACATGTATAATAATTACTGAATAAAACATATATGACATGAATAAAACAACATTATGACATGTATAATAATTACTGAATAAAAAACAGAATTATGACATGTATAATAATTACTGAATAAAACAAAATTATGACATGTATAATAATTACTGAATAAAAACAAATTATGACATGTATAATAAGTACTGAATAAAAACAAAATTATGACAGGTATAATAATTACTGAATAAAACAGAATTATGACAGGTATAATAATTACTGAATAAAAACAAAATTATGACAGGTATAATAATTACTGAATAAAAACAATATTATGACATGTATAATAATTACTGAATCAAAACAATATTATGACATGTATCATAATTACTGAATAAAAACAATATTATGACATGAATAAAAACATAATTATGACATGTATAATAATTACTGAATAAAACACAATATTATGACATGAATAAAAACAAATTATGACATGTATAATAATTACTGAATAAAAACAAAATTATGACAGGTATAATAATTACTGAATAAAAACAGAATTATGACATGTATAATAATTACTGAATAAAAACAAAATTATGACATGTATAATAATTACTGAATAAAAACAGAATTATGACATGTATAATAATTACTGAATAAAAACAAAATTATGACAGGTATAATAATTACTGAATAAAAACAAAATTATGACATGTATAATAATTACTGAATAAAAACAATATTATGACATGTATAATAATTACTGAATAAAAACAAAATTATGACATGTATAATAATTACTGAATAAAAACATAAAATCTTACTCGTCTTGTACTTGTAACGAAAAATTTTCACTTTTTGGTGGATCATAAATGCTGAAAAAGTTAGACGTTTCGAAGAAGAATCCATTGTCAAAATGGTTTCTAAGTTCTTATAACAATACTGTACAATTTAAAGTATTTGGTTGAGGGTAAGCAAAATTAATTATGTGTTTATAGTCCATTATTTTCAAATTTCAAAGAGGTGATTATTTTTCTGTTCACTATCGTATTCTTTGAAGATCATATTTAATTTATAGTAACTTTGGTCCACTTTGAACAGGAAGACGAATACGTAAAAATTTGGAGACCATATTTGATAGAGAAAAATAAATAAAGCGAAGTAGAGCAATTATTAATTATTAACAAGGCTTCTATCGCTCTGTGCCACAAGGCATACTTTTTCTTCATATTATCACCTTCGACTTCGACTTTTTAAATAATCGCAACAAAAAAAAAAAAAAAAAAAAAAAAAAAAAAATACAAAGATAAAACAAAATAAACGAAAATCATAAACGGGACAGGAAAAGCTGTTTCAAAGGCACTTATTTGACGGCAGTTGCTTCGAAAGTAGAAGTGGCTATTTCAAAAAAATTGCTAAAGCGATATTTTTAATCTCAAGTTCAAAGTCTAAATTTTGTCTCTGTAAGGACAAAAAGGCCATGTTATGGTTCAGCAAAGAAATTGAAACTATTTGTTAATTTTTTTGGCCTAAGTTTGTTACTAATGAGAGAAAGCAAAGGCTAAATATGTTTACTAATTATATTAATTGACACCAAACTAGAGTACATTACACATTTATATTCGATACGCTTTTGACAATATTTATGTTAACAATATCAGTTTTTTTGATTATGTAAACAAAATCACAGACTCTCAATACAGAGGCTTATAAAATCTAATGATTATATATTCAGTATCTTAAAAGCTTGATGGACGAAACTTTTAAGGCTATAAATGTATGGTCAACACCAGAATGGTCAATTAAAGTTTAATTATTAACGATTGTTAGTGTTTTCTTTGTCCATATTGATTAAAAGCAAAGTGATTTATGTAATGTGCAAATTTTATTCAATAATTCTGTCTTTGAATTTCAAGACTAGTTTCATGCGTTTTGGGTATTATATTTTAGCAAAACATGAAAAAAATTTAAACACTTAAAAAATATGCAAACAAATGTTAAAATCCCTTGACTTGGTAAGGGCAGACTCAAATGTGGAAAAGTTTATCAGTAAACTTGCTGAAGGTCGGTGGATTTCCATGAGTACTCCGTTTTCTTCAATCATAACTGAGCAACACAAGATTAAAAATCTTGTCGGGGACGTAACTTTATACGATGTGTTAATGTATTAACTGTCCCCTATATTTTGAATTATAGAAGTAGAATTAAAAATATCTTATAAAAATGGTAGACTCTCTAAGATTATCATTCAATGAACTGCAAAGAGCGATCTTAGAAATAACATTTAGACTTGTACGATGTCAAAGGTTGTAGATTTCAAGCCCGGAAGTGCTTGTCAACATTGCAGATGTTTGTTTCAATGCCTTTGTGCCAATTTGACTACTTAATTAGGACTGACTGACTAATATTTCCAATCAAACCGGAGATGGTTAAAGTATTAATCGACATTTTAGTGTCAAGTTCTGCCTAACTATTTTTTTTTAAAAATCCTCTCTCGTTTTATTTTATATTCATTTGTTTCGGTATGCAGTGAAGAGTAAGTAAAAACTATAATCTGTGTGTCATTTGCAGAAATTTGAATTTTTACAAAAAGAAATATTCAATATTCTTCACATGACATGTGTATGTGTGTGAAAAAGGGTATTTGGTTTTAAAGATTCTGTGTTATCTAGGCACTGTCATTTCACTGTCATTACACTGTCATCAGCACTGCCATTACACTGTCATCAACACTGTCATTACACTGCCATCAGCACTGCCATTACACTGTCATCAACACTGTCATTACACTGTCATCAACACTGTCATTACACTGTCATCAGCACTGCCATTACACTGTCATCAACACTGTCATTACACTGTCATTACAATGTCATTTTAATTTCTAATACTCAGCTTCTTGTTATTCCTTTCCAAACGAATTTTTAAGAAGGGCGGTTTATTAGTATGTGACACATTCGTGTCAGCTCTTTAACATTTTGTTCTGAACGGAATTTCAGAAAATATAACGTAAGAATGATGTATGGTTAAAAATAAAATTAGCTCGTTTTTATCATGTTGATTCTTTATTTACTGAGTTTTTGTACTTTGTTTAATTCACTAAGTTTGTTTTGTCAGGGTTCCGTCAACATTATTTATGCTGTTTCATGTTTTATAGAGCATTTCCATTGTAAGGTTATTTGTATAACTTGTGATGTTTTGTTCTTGTTGTTATTGTAATATTTATACGTTACAGAGCTATCTAGCGGGCGATTTACGTCATGCTATAGGTCTCAAACATCCAGCGATTGCGAACGTATTTATTATTTATTTATTTATTTTTTTTTTTTTTTTTTTTTTTTTTTTTTTTTTTTTTGTTTGTTTGTTTATTTTTTTATTTTAAAAATAGATAAAGAAAACAAGTTTGTTTCATTATAAATATAATCGCAGCTATTCTGCATTTATTTTTCTAATGGAGAAAAGAGAGAAATCTGAAGACCAGTCTTCTTTTTCATGTGGCTTACTAGTTGAGACGTTAATCTTCAAACCTTTATGCTATGAGTTCGATCTCGTATGACCGCAAGAAAAAAGGTTTTTCCTTGTCGTAGGCCTTAACTGTTTGGCTCAGTACCAATATAATAGACTGAGTGGTATGTGATTTTATCTCCGGCATTGTGGTTCGAGTGTACTCACACTCTAAAATCGCTTTAATACAAAGAAGATGATAATACTGTACAATTACGATTAATCATGAGTTGCTAATATCCTTCTACCAAATGACCTATTATACGGTCGTCATATTCTGATGACCAAGTGGTCAAGTTAAAATAAGGACATACTGACCATTTGATAAGGCACATTCCGACCAATAAAATGATCAACAGTGCAATATTTTGAAAATAGCCAATTTGTTTGTGTAGTCTTTCCAAGGCATATCTACGGTGGCACAGAGTTGACATGAAATATATTTTTCATATTACGTGCGCACATATTACCTATTACGTGCGCACGTAGTAACCAATATGTGCGCACATATTAACCTATTACGTGCGCACGTATTACCTATTACGTTCGCACGCAGTAACCAATACATGCCCACGTACTACAATAGAGTAATACGTGCGAACGTAAAATGTAATACGTGAGCACGTATTGGTTACTACTTGCGCACGTAAAAGGTAATATGTGCGCACGTTATATGAAAAATATATTTCATGTCACCTCTGTGCCAACACTTTTTATTTTCGAACAATGACAAAAACTTCTACATGTATTATAGTTTTCCCTTAATCATTCCTTAGCACCTCGGAACATGATTTTTTATATCAAGGGCTGGAATATTATTAACTTCACCTGGCTATAGGTCAAGTGAGTTTATGACGTAGAACAGCGAAACTGCTGGATAGATTTCAATAGTACTTGGTCAGAAGCATTCTTAATCCTAAAGTTTGTTTATTTCGTGAAATAAGGTCGAATTTTGGTTACGCGTTACGCGTTTTGTTTTAAAAAATTGTTAAATGGCTTAAAATTATTATAACTTTCTATTTGAACAGATAATGGCATGGGATTTTCAGTTTTTACTTTTTCTTGAAATGACCTTCAAATTTGTCCAATGCCAAAATTCAAGGTTATGACCTAGTTTGTGTTTTTTGCAGATTTAGACTATTTTCTTGAAAATATGAGATAGAGAAAAAACAATACATTGCAAAAATGTTCAGCATGACAAATTTGTAAAAGGCAACAAGTTTTGTAACTTTATGATAATCCATGTAGGGGTTGTTGCCCCTGAAATATATATATATATATTTTTTTTTTTTTGTGCTTATAAATACTAAAATTGTGGATTAGCTTCAAAACTGTAAACTTTTTGCATGTATATAAGAATATTGTAGGTATTGTAAGTACATGATACAAGGTCATAGTTTTAAACTAGAGGTCATAGCTGCATTAGAAGGCAGAAATAGTTAACAATCTAGAAATCTATAAAGTTTTTGTAGAGGCATTTATCTTAGAATATTGAAGGCTGCATAAGCATACTAAAATGGTTAATCATCTGGAAATTCGCCATTGTACTTTAGTTACTATATGCATTGTAGCTAATTATAAATGGACTGTAAATTGGTATTTCTGATTAAGTATTTTTCATTGGGGTCAAAACCGGGGAAACTTGGATAGTTTGTGTAATTACTGCTATTGTTTATTGTACTTTGCAAACGGTTTGGGTTATATCTTTAGGCAAGCTTTAAGGCCTCTTGTTTATACGTTGACAAGGTGTGTGTGTGTGTGTGTGTGTGTGTGTGTGTGTGTGTCCATATGTACTTGGATTTGCCGTCTTCGTGTCAAGTTTGATTTACTTTGCTATGTATCATACGGGTATTTCATGCAGGTAATACCAAAACTTGAACATAAAATATGTTATGGATTTACAAAAAAAAGAGATTTTTAACGCCAAAACAAATTTATTTAGGTTGTGGTTATAACACAGCAATGTGCATCCAAGACCAACAATACTTCCCGCCCTATCTCTGTCTGTTTATTGAACAATATTTCAAAGTTATTGCGCGCGCGTGTTTGTTAAATGATTGTCACTTAACGACCAAAGTTACAGCACCAATCAGAAACATGATCTAGAGAAAAAGTATGACCATTTATGTTAATCAAATGTCGGTTTCCGGTCACATGGCTCTGTAAAGCCTGTTTAATTGATGTAATATATTCCTTTATTTCACTAACTGTCATATGTGTGAGTCTTTGTATTTCAAGATTTCTTAACTCCTCTAGGTGTGTCCGTGATTCGGGATCATTGTTTACTTTTTCAGCATATCCTATAAACTCATCCAGGTATTTTATAGCTTCTTGAGTTTTAAAGATTTTTTCGATGTCTTCAAATGAATTTGGCGGCCCGATATAACTCCTTTTCAAAGATTTCTGAAGTTGCTTTTGATTTGATAGTATAAAATGACCACTCTCTGTAATCATAAAAGATAAGTTATTATTTTAGCTTTTCTTTGCTGCACTATTTGTGTGAACATGGTTGAGTATTATGCCACTGACTTTATTTACTTGAAACTTAAGACTTAGAAATTTGCAAGAGTTACGGTTCTATCTTATTTATGTACAAAAAAATTTCAAATGTTTGGTTTTAAAATTTTAAAAATTTAAAAGATTTTTTCAAAGGATTTTTTCCTAAGTTCACTTGTTACAAGTACATGTACATCTATCATGCCTCTTGTAAACGTAACAGAAGTAATGTTTAAAACACTAAATACAGTTGAATCTCGTTATCTCGAACTCCGCGGGGAAATGCAAAAAGTTCGACTTATCCGAAGTTCAAGATAAACGATGTGAAAAAAAACGGCAAAAAAGGGAAGTAACTCGTACAGATCTATCGGAAGTCACTTCCGGTATTACGTAATGCTTATGTCGACAAAATTCACAGTATTTACCGATGCCTCTGTATCTCTTTTAATACGTGATAAGCAAGTCGGTTACAAAATAGTGTCATTTTCAAGTATTGTGAGATAGTATTCAAGTACAATTTTATTCATAAGTATATCTGTATACCGCTGACAAGTACATGGACTATGTTGCTTTCCAGGTACAAAATATTGTTTACTGTTTTTTTAATAAAAGTGAAATACGTGTGTTAAGTACATTTGTACCTACAAATTCACCATATATACTTAATGTTAAAGTCAAGTATTTCTATCATGGTTTTATTTTTTTTTTCAGTATATGAAACAAAATAAACTTGGGTTCATAATTGTAACTTTTGTTCAAAACAACTCTTAAGCCACTAAGATTATATAATTTCAGTTCAGGAAAAAATTATCAAAATTAAATGTTTGAAATCGAATATATCTAAAATAAAACTCACCAAAATAATTTATATTTGAAGAGCGGTGATTTTCCATTTCTTTTGACATCGGTTTGCACCATGACTCAAAACAAAAAGTAAGGAAGAACAACAAAACAACGCCTTTAGAATGTAGAACCATACTGACACTCTTACACAAAAGTCATTTATAGGTGAAAATATGACACAGTTGAAAATTTGTGATAAAGTGTTATCATATTGATAAAGTATGACGCATGATAAGACTTACAAACATGAAGAGCTTAATGTAACATGTTCAAAGAGGCATGTTCAAATTTCTGACAATAAATACATACATATATATATATATATATATATATATATATATATATATATATATATATATATATATATATATATATATATATATATATATATTCAAAAGCGAGTTCAAGTCAATAAAATTTCCTTATTAACGAAATGTCTTCACAAAAAGAGCAGTTGCAGTTGCAATACGCATTTTGGATTTTTTATCGTTACATTAAGTTTTGCAATTTACAATATCTATTAAAATGAAGTGTAGTACCGAAGTTGTAAGTCTTGTCAAGATTTTAACTTATTTAGAGGCGGTCCGTTCTGGAATGGTCAAATGGATACAGGAGTATCTAGTAATCTAGTATCTTCCCGAGTGGGATCCAACTTAGACGGTTAGAGACAATGCGAACCCGAGCTAGTACATTACAACGTTCCCAAGAGCAATAGACTTTTTATAAGCCATATGCTCAAACACTATGATTTAGAACTGCCTTCTATTTTTTTCAGAAGTATCGTAATGTGGCAAGAAGAGACTGTTGTTTGTCTCCCTTGAGATAAACGGAACACTGCTTCCAATTTACTATATATTTATACAACCACTGATCTTAATAAAAACAATTTTTTTTTTTTTTTTTTACACTTTTTTAAATTAATTGAGTTCATTGCTCTCCGGACAATACAAAAGGTATAAACTCACGGAACCAACTAAAACCATGTATTTACAGACACTGGTAAGTATCGGTCTAAGATGTATAATATAACATAATTTTTCTACACATATCCAAAGCCCCCTTTCAAAGGAGCTGTTTTGGCGCTAAACATTATTACCACCACCAACTAACTACCATGCTTGTTTAGTAATCATTGCACTGTCTAGTGATGATATTGATAGTACTATTACATCCAGTGCAGTGAAAAGCAAACTGAATAAGCGCGTAAGAACGTTATGATTAGTTTATTTCGCATAGCAGTGGAAGTTAAAGCACTTTTAACATCATGTAAATGATAACATTAACATTTCGAGAATTTTCCAGCTTTGTAGTTTTGAAAGAAATCTAAAAAGCAACCGTTTACGACAATTAAATGGGTGTCCATTCACTTGAGCAAGAGGTGGAAAAAATGACGTCACTTAAAAAGGCGTAATCAAGTCACGTGATTAATGTAATTAATTACCTATATAAATGTTTCTAGATACAATCTGAATAACATCAACCACGTCGAACATCAGCCAAATCCAGCTTAAATCACCTGTCTGTACATCTTGATTTTTTTTTCTTTAATTCGTTTGATTGTAAACAGAAACAGAATAGACTTCAAGGAAGGATCCATAGTATGAAAATGGGGGATTGTAAAATTTTATAACAAGATATTGTGAGCGCCAAAGGCTGAAGACCCTGCAGCGGCAAGGTGCTTGGTGTTGCAAAAGGTCCATAGTGTGTCCTGGGCAGAATATGTAAGTTTATAATTTCAATCTGTTCTTTCTGTTTATTATTCAGAATCCGTCCACTATGTCTCCGACCAAAATCTGGTCGAAACGAGCTTCAAGTTTCTGAGCTGAAAACGTTAGAGTTCGACGACGGCGCATTGTCCGAAAAGAAGATTGCCGTCGATCTCGGGCTCTAATTACTTTCAGTAGGGAAGATCCCTGTTGGTGGCAGGGTCCACGGATTGTTATTATTTCTTTGGGCAATATGGTCAAATATCAGATGTATTTACTTTACCGTTTTTACTTAGATTGATGTTAAAATGCCTATAATAGCGTACTTAAAATTAAATTGGGATTGAACCAAGCTTTGCTAGTTTAAATATATATATTTTTTTTAAATCTCAAATTTAAAAAAAATCTTATATATATATATATATCTCTGTGTGTGTGTGTGTGTGTGTGTGTGTGTGTGTGTGTGTGTGTGTGTGCTTAAAATATTTTTATGAATGTGACTGTCTGGCTTTCCACTTTGATTTGAAAAATGCTTCACTTTACTTAAATTAATCTGAGTCATTGCGAAAAATACGAATGTAACAGGAAGGAAGTTATAAATGGTATTGCACAAAACTATAAACGTGACCCGGAATGTGACGTCTACGGATGGGACCCGGACAGGATGATTATGTATACATTTCAATAAATATCTCTCTCTCTCTCTCTCTCTCTCTCTCTCTCTCTCTCTCTCTCTCTCTCTCTCTCTCTCATACTTGACTGATAAGATTTAAATCCCACTTAAATTAAATCACAAGTGTACGAAATTAGTAACTTTATGGTGTTTTACTGAAATTAAAAATCAGCGTTTATCCACCGATGATGTTACCAACCCATTCCGAGACTTGACTAACTGTATTGCTGTGTCCGGTTATGACAAGGTTACCATGGTTACCATGTTGTACAGCGTGCTGAATTCCAGTCATGTATTGTTTAAGCTGAGCAACATTCATATGATTCAGCTTAATTATCTGATTTTGAAGCACCTGTTCCAGGTGTGCCCTCGTTTCCGTGTCGTTATTCGCCTTCTGAGCAATTCCGATAAATTCTTTTAGAAACTTGGTGCACTGTGATATAAGATAATTACGTTCTATGTTCTCGAACCCGGAGGGTGGACTATTACTACGCTTTTCAAAGTTGTTTGTATCCTCTATTTCACTCCTTGTCTCAACAACGTCTTTTGAAGATGCCAACATCTGTGCGTATTTCTCTGTAAAATGTGAAAAGTTCAGTGTTAATAAGTTTGTTTACATTAATTTCAGTGCTCGTTCATTTTCATTAAATATTATACTGTCCTTCTATACTAAAATAAGAGGGATGGTTTTGGCCAATCAAAACCACACCACTTGGTTTTATTTCAAAATAAATTTGCGAAAAAGGGCGAACTTTAAGAGAGTACAATCCGAAAAGAATATTTCCAATGTTTGCACTGTCATGAATTCAATGTATAAGACAAAATTAACTCTACCCTAATCAAAATCTTAGGGCCCTACTAGGGAATTCACAATAAGTTTGCTATAAGTTTAACACACACACGGCTTGGAAACAAAATTTTTTGGTAAAACATTAGAATAAGACTAGTCTAGAAACGTGTACTTAATAAGCTGACAGTGCTCTTTTACTCAAAGAACTGCAGAATGTTTTGCTTTTGAGTAAAATATAGGCGCAACGTTGTAGTTATGTCAAAAATCATATAAAGTCAGTAAAAACAACAGAGGATGTAACCATTTTACGTAAGTGTACTAATTTACTTGTTTGGAATTTGAAAAGCCTAAACCTTAATTAATTGATGTATTCATGCTTTTTTTCTGATTGCTGTATGCAAAAAATTATTCCGTTTTCCACATCCCATTTGCCTTACTGTCATGTCAATGTTTCGTCTGTTAAGTGGTGCATAACGTACATGACGCATGCTAACAAGGATTTTTCTGGACAGTCACAGGGTTCGGTAAATATACAAATTCTTACAGCCAGATATTTATTATTACTATTATTATTATTATTATTATAATTATTATTTTTATTATAAAGTGAAAGTTTCCGACTGATTCTATAAGATCAACTTTTTCGGCCCCTAGTGTCACTGATGAGGAATGATTTTCCGAAATGTGCACATCTGGCACATCAAAATTTAACAGGTATTTTTTAAATATTTACTACCCCTGAGCCGGTACCGCTGCTGGGGGAGTAAATCTCCCCGAGGGTATCCATAACTCAGTAGGCAGTACTTTGTGCTGTCAGAAAATATACCATTAAGCAAAATTTTCAGTGGTTTTAATTTTTGAAATTTATTCAAAACTAAGGTCTGTTCCTTCATGCAAAACATTCCTTAGCTGAATTTGCATTTTCATATTTTTGGAACTTTAGATTAATTAATTTTCAACTGTTTGGCGTATGTTTTTTAACTTATCAACTTTTTTGGCCCCTAGTGTCACTGATGAGGAATGATTTTCCGAAATGTGCACATCTGGCACATCAAAATTTAACAGGTATTTGTTAAATATCAACTCTAACTAAAATGTTTTGAACACGCTGAATGTGTTATTATTAAATTGTTATATCACTAAGATTGTATAATATAGCTTTTTATATTATGCTTTACACTGTAATATTACAGTTTTAACTTTAAACTTTTACAAACATAGCATAAACGTCATAATTTTTTTTATTTATAACATTGTTTTAGGTTGAGATGTTTTTTCAACATTTACGGTGATATTTTACAAAATGTTTGTTAAATGCATTTCATACCCTCAAATGAAGTTAATTTTAAAAAATGTAAAATGTTATCACAATCTTTACACTTAAACATCAAATCCATTTCAATAAAGTAAATTGTACATAATGTTAGTATTAGTAAACTGATAACAATATATAGTTGAACTGCTGGTGGACATATCTGGAAGGTAACAGTGCTGACCATACTCATTTCTAAAATACCCCCTAGCACCCTAGCACTCACTGCAAGTTAAGGTGAAAAGTGTGTAAATATATACATAATTATTATTATTATAAAAATAAAGTTTAAAAACTTTCTGAATACCACCGTATAATAAAACTTACCAAAATAGGATGTTAATGAATCACCTCGTCTTTTATCATTTTCTACATTTTCTATATCCGTGTTTTGTACAGAAACAAACACCAACGCAAACACAACTTTTAAGAAAATATATTTCCGCGTCATATTTCCGCTTTGCTTTGATACAAAACTTGTTTCCTTCAAGGCTTGTCACCCTTGGTGATCTGAGCACTAAACTCAGAAACATCCATCTGTTTTTAAATTAGATTAACTTCAAGGTTTATTACGGACATGTTTGGTAAAGGTTCTATTTATAAATCACCCACGATAACCCTAATAAATCCCACACATTTAGATTTAGGATAACAATCTCTCTACATATATTTTTGATTCTTCATTGACGTAAATACGACAGCTAATTTGGCTCGTAACAAAAATTATGTACAAAGTGTAAAGTTTTTATTTATACACCAGGATAACCTTTCTATTGATAAGAGACTATATGGATGTCACTATTTCTTGCAATGAATTAGAGAAATAAGGTTGGTTTGTTCGTTGGCTAGTTAGAAGTTGGTTGCGGAAATATTTTGTAACGTAGCATTAGCAATTTCTAAGCTATTCGATACGAGAGAAAGTAAATCAATCTCTAAACATCAATCTTAGAACAGGTTCGTTTAAGCGTGAAATTTTAAAGTGTGGGTTATGTTTTCTTTGTATTAGTGCACACTCAGGGCGGCTTTTTATTAATGTGTTAGTCCACGGGAGTCAGTATGACCCAGACAAGTATATCAATTCCCCATTCACTTTATTCTTACACCGGGTGATTCAGTCGATACTCTGTCTTCTTTGTGCCTAACGCTGGGTGAGACGCTTTAAAGTTTTAATTTATTCCAGACCCGGCTTGGGTTCCAATTCAATCCTCTAGTTTCGAGGCGGACACTCTACCACTGAGGCGGTTAGAGAATTAAGCATTTAGTTTGGCGGTTTATCAGTGGTAAAGTCTTTGATTTCAATATTGTTAAGGAAATTTAAGAGTCAAGATTTGGCTAATGGATTTTTACATCATTTTGACAACAAGGTATACATATTTTTAATGTGACGATTCGGCAATGCAACACAATGCTCCAATGTTTTAAAGCTAAAATACCTTAAAACAGGTTTAACCAAATTGTTTCAGCTTCTTGCGAAATCTAAAGAATTTTGATTATACTAAAGTTGTGATCTTATCACAAAGGAAAGATACATGTGTTAAAAGCCAGTGCATGTGTACTCAAAAAGAAACATGTCAGTAAGATAGTGTCATATACCATTTTTGAATTTAATCATAAAATACATTCAAAAATGGTATATGACAAAACGCTATGTTCACCGATGACATCATACAAAGTTTAATGGGATTTTAAAAATTCTTCAGTAAATTTTAGATTCAACAACGGTTGCTTAGAGGCCTCAAGCGCTTACGGATCACAGTGCCTCAACGCCTAGGTTCGATTCCCATTTGGGCAACCCTTGTTTGAGAAAGTTTGTTAGTTAGCTTGCCTAAGTCAGTGGTTTTCTCCGGGTTCCGCCGCATCCCTCCAAATTTTCTTAACTGATCGATGTCAGTAAAACAAATCTTGACTATGACGTAAAACACCATTAATCCAATCCAAATAGATTAAACAAGAGTCTATAAGTATTTATTTCAAATAATGTAACAGGTTTTAGTATTTTTATGTTTGAATACGCTATTTTAGGGAAAAGAAGTATTTTCGTAAAGTGTTGTCGTTTGAAACCACCAGAATATAATATTTTTGAATTTTAGTAACTTTGGTTTCAGTGTTTTAAAACGAATAAAATTCATTCCCTTTCGTTTCCGGAATCTAAAAAGCACGTTTCGCAACGTTTTTTCATTAAAAATAAATTCCAGAAAATTACTCAAACGATATATCTTGAATTCATCCTGAACTTGGTTTTTTATTTCATTTTAATCACAAACTGGCTTGTAGACTTAAGACCGGGAGTTCTGGTGTTAAAATCTGACATAGGAATTACGTCACATTAGCAGTTTTTCAGCTATTCATGATGATTTCGAGAATTGATTTTAACACAAGTTCAAAATGTGTGCTTAAGTGTGCATGTGTTTCTGAACTGCACTGTACTAGTGTGTACTTAATTAGAATGCTGATGCACTAGTCCGTTATATCACAGATAAACACAGCAGACCACTTAGTCCATTTTACTGGTACCATGCAAACCAACAAAGGCCTGCGACAAGGAAAACATTTTTCACTTTCAGTCGACCGGGATCAAACCAGTAGCGGTGAGACGCCTTGAGTTCAACCTCTATTGCCTTAACAATTTGGCCACCACTTGTTAGAAATAAGTAGGTAAGCGCGCGAAACACGTGTATTTATGTAGAGGATATTTTACGATAATTTACACATAACTAAAGTGTATGAAATTAGCTTTAAAGACATAATGGTCAATAGGGCCTTTAACTTTTAAAAGATGGTGGCCCAAATGAAAAGTTAATGGCCGTGAAATTAGAAATTTGCGTGTCTTTTTAATTTTCCCAATTTAACCTCATATTAACTATACTATATGTATTGTTGTGTTATATTCTATGTTGTTTGTTCTACTAGTATTAAGTATTGTTCATTGATGTAGATTTCTTATTATACTGAACAACCCACCATGGGGTTAGGCATCTTGGAGAAACTTGCGCCTGCTTTAAGAGAACCGCTGGTTAAATGAAAGAGCCAACCGGACTTGGAACTCTGTGAAGTTGGTGACCCGAGCAAAAAGTTAATAGCCACGGACCATCGGGTCCGCAGTAATTTCGCACACTGCATAACTACATGTATCATATTACTGTAGATTTTATATTTAACATCATTTCAGGGTTTGGTTGTTGTTTAATGGCCTACATTTGTGAGTTATGGTTCGTTACGTTAAAATTGGTGGCTATCGATCCGGTCCATCCGTAGCCATTGTTTACACTGTAACTGAGGAGATTTTTCTATCAAAATGCCATATACATGTTATTGCGTACCTGGATGTTCAAATAAAGGGGGGCATTATTTTCCCAAAGATATGAAACTAAGGAAAAAGTGAATATTTTCTATTCGCAAGAACTCTTCGGAACAAAATATAAATTGTGGGAGAGTAGCGTTGTTTGCAGTGAACAATTTCTTGCCCTCCGATTATGTCGGAGAAACCGTCTTTGGTACATCAAACTTCATAAATATATTTACATTGCTATTTTCATCAAATGCGAAAATTTCTCATTCCAAATGACTTATACTCTATTGTAATTATAAATAGTGATATATCATACACATATACTATCGCCAAGAGCTAGGCCGAGATGACTCGGATTTTCGAGAAATCCAGTTATCATAAAACGTCAGATTTTCGGATTCAAGTAATGTTGACCTACATGTAAGCCTTTGGCAAGCACCACCCTCTCTTAGCAGCTCGTTCCTTGTATTTTGCCCAAACAACATAAAAAATAATCCTTGGCGAGTTGGGTCAAAACAACCTCCAATTCAGGATCTATACAGAAACATAATAAAAATCTTAGTTTTATAAATGACTTCTGTTTCACATTTGAAGTCAATGTAATAATAAGAATTGATTGCATTTGCTTTGTTTTAAAGTTTATTATTCTTATTTTAAATATAATTATTTTTCTTTAATGTTTGACAAAATTATGTTCAGTCTGATGATATTATTCTTTAAATATGGCCCCTCATATTCATCTTTTTGTTATCCCATGCTGGAAAAGATGTTGAAATCTTGATCATGATGATGATGTTTAATCTTCTTTATGATGATGATGATTTATTTATTGTTTAACATTGCTTTAACAATTTTACAATCATGTCATGACATGCATGGTGCATGGACAAGTGCAGACTGATGTTATCTTTATACTGCTGGTACACTGATACACAGTTTGG
Source organism: Tegillarca granosa (assembly GCA_029721355.1). Classification (NCBI taxonomy): domain Eukaryota; kingdom Metazoa; phylum Mollusca; class Bivalvia; order Arcoida; family Arcidae; genus Tegillarca; species Tegillarca granosa. The sequence goes on from JARBDR010000110.1 coordinate 16,018, forward strand.
CAGATACATACTCTATACCACCTGGTCACATTATACTGACACCGAGCCAACCAATAAAGGCCAATGGCAGGTGAAACCACTATCTAACATATGAGCCCATATAAGGTATGAACCCACAGTGGTGAGAGACAGTGGACTAATGCTGAATACACTGAGCCACAAACAAAAATAACAAAAAAATGACACCTACTATTATTTAAATGTCATTTTATTTACAATGGGTACAAGTAAAAAATATTTTGGTATATTACTTGATTTTAATACACAAATTGTTAAAGTGTACATGTACTTCACATTTAATTTAAAAAAGACTCTTGAATTTGTTTGTCAGAAGTTTATTTTGTATGTATGTTATTTAGCCATTACTGTTGAACCAAAAGTCTACCAGTATACTTTTTCACAATACAAGAATGTGTGTTTACATTTTTCATAGAATTCTCTTTAGAAGTTAAAAAAATGTATTTAAATATGAACTTTTAAGAAAATTTTATTCTCTTAACAAATCTTTAATTCTTTCTAGAATTAATGTAATTTTGAAGTGTTATTTTAAAACTTCCTTAGACAAGTAGCTTTTAAAGAATAATTTTTTTCTATTTTTATTTTTAAAGACATTATATCTTAATCCTCAATACAAGCATACCATTAAAAATGTAACAAGTCAATTATTTACCATTATTTCAAAATGAATATTTTTCATATTCCTTATAAAAAAAATTTCTATAGTACAGCATTTTTAAATATTTTTCATAAAACTCTGTGAGTTTTGATACCATTTCATTAATGAAAGATTCATTTCTTTTAACATTTACAATTCTCATATCATTGAATGTATAAACAACTAAATCACATTCGGTTCCATTTGTACAGAAAAGTTGACCTTGGATCTGATAGTAGTAATCATGTGTAGTACTGAGCTGTAGATCACCATCTTTGTTTTTTAAGAAAGGAACAGTACTTTCTGAAATCATGCTGTCTTTAGCACTATATGGGCATTTTACTTCCACAAAGTTGTAAGAATTAGCAACTAAAGCATCAAAGTGAAGCTGCAATATATGGATGTGTTTTGCTTACATGAATGCCACATGATTCTGTCACAACTTCAGTCTTATTGGAGTACTGATCCAAGGCAACAGACTCATATTTTTCTGCCATGAAGAATAGTGGGGTTGTTAATTTGCAAACAGTTGTTAGATATTTAGCCAATTATTGAAATCAGTTCTGTTGGTTGCCTTGCAAATTTTACCAAATTTTGAAGAATGCAAACGTTTACATCGCTCTGAAAACCATTTACTATTTTTATTTTGCCCAGTTGTTGCCAATTGAATATCTTTTATGTCTTTATCTGAAATTTCTGAAATTTTAGACAGCTTGAACCATCTTTCTGATAGTGTTTCTTTGCAGTAATCATGATCTAAATCTATCGCATATGGATTTGCTGGTTTAAAAACCTGTGATTTTGGCATTTTATTTATTGAAGGGTGGTTAAGGCAAGTATTTCTGAAAAAAATGAGGGTAGCGAGCTGTATTTCTATATTTTTCTGGTCTAGGTTCAAAATTAACATTTATGTTTGTATTAGCCAGAGACAGATCAGCTGACTTTATAGGACTACCTTGTGTATGGTTTAACCTGATGAAAAGTTTGTAATTTTTGTGTGCAGGTTTCTTAAGTGAGCATTTCACCTGAAGAACAAAATTTATATAAACATAGTAAAACTGCACATACATGTTTGCAGTGAGCATGAGGACCCATGCCTGCTCCACATTCGCATTGAGCTTCATGAACAGAACCAGATTTATCTAAACAAATATCAATTTTATATAACAACTTTTTTTCATTTGTGCATGACACTGTGACTGAACATAAAATTTGTCATTTCCTGACGATGCTCTTAAAAATTTCAAAAACCGATTGCTATATAAAAATGATGCATCATTATCTATGGATTTATCATATAGTCCCTAAATAAGATTCAATGGCAGAGAATTTCACTTCAAGGGTTAGCTCCGGCTCTTAAAAGATTTGAGCCAGATCTTTAGCCAATGTTAAAAATTAGGAGCCAATTTATATGTTAAGGAGCCAAAAAAACTAAGAAAAGTGACAAAAATGAAGTTCTAATCTGCTGTATAAATTGTTATTGATTATCAGCAATTACTTTTTCATACTTAAAAAATACAAATAAAAAGTCAGTGTTTTTCATCTGCCTCATATGGAAATTTAATAAAAACTTTAGAGCAAAAATATTAGCCAAAAGCTATTATTTGGAGCCAGAATTCATAAAAATTAGCAATTGGCTAAATTGGCGAATGGCAGAGCTAACCCTGACTTCCACAAAGTCAGTCTTTATTTAAATCTTTGAAACTTTTTAAATCAGGAATAATCATACTCCATTCTTCTGCCATATTAATTTCCCTACCAAAAGCTTTATTTCAATCAAATGCTTATAGTCTGAAACAGGACAAAAAATTTAACAAAACATTTCTGCATGTGCATTTTAAGATACTGAAAATGTAGTCATTAAAAATATGGATTCTGTTATAAGGTACTTAAGAATTTTTTTTAATTTTGATATACAAATTTATGTTCAGTGTCATACACAAATAGTATTAATAAAATTGCATATTTGATGAACAAAAAATTGATAAAAATCAAAATCTAAAGACTAACTATTGTTAATTATTTATTGATTGTTGAATTTGGTTCAACAGCCTTCTGATAAAGATGTAAATGATTCGATTGTCTTTATTTAACATTGTTTCAACATTTTCAGTCATCTCACAGCATTGACATTTATTATTATATCATTGCATGAATTAAATGATAGATGCCTGGGTATTTGGACTACACTGACTAGTGATAACTAATGCCAAATTCTAGGAGCTAATACACCAAGCCAAAAGACACAGTCTAACTATTATTCCTCCTTGTCCATTAACCAGGCAGTAGGCAAGCAGGTTGTGTCCTTAACCCATAATTAGGCATTAATGCTCAGCGACAGTGCCAAGCTGAGCAACTGAAACTAAAGATTGTATTACTTCTTCCCCCTTTAGTCTTACACTAGGTAAGCCAGTCTTTATTCTAACCCATTAAAGCCAAGTGCCAAGGCTAGCAGCAGAAACTTCAAATATTTTACAACTTAAGTATTTTGTGGCCTGGTATTGAACCCAGATTTGCCATACATGAATATTTCTGATTAATATGTTATGTGCATTTACAACAAATGCTTTTTACAGCATGTTAAAATCTGTTAGACATAGTCACAAGTAAAGTTTGCTGGTAGGTCAGTGATTCTCTTTGGGCACTCTAGATTTCCTACACCATCCAAGAATCTGGACTTTGTCTTGCCTCTTGGGCATAAACATCACTTTTGTAAATAATCACCAAAATATTATGGTATGTAAATGATTATATAGACAGTTACACTTAACCTATATTTTACTGTAGTGTAAAATGAAAGTAGAAAGATGCCTGACAAGTCGGGAAATGTCGGCATTTTGTAACATAAATGACAAACGACTGTTAACACAGCCTATCGTTTAATTAAATGACTACCACAAATTCGCTTATAGCGTCAGTGCCATCGTATCGAATGATTTGAATCTTGGAAAAATATGTAGATCTATTTGTTATTGAAACCAAGCCCTTTCAGACTTTTTGAATGAGGAAACTATTTGCGAATATGTACCTCTCTATTTACTCCACTTTCCGACCTGAAACTCTCGCACCGCGCTTTTTAAGTTCTTCTTTGAGTGCAGAAAGATCCCACGATCCATAATCACCGAAGTTGCTAGCCATCATCACATTCAATATTGTAATACAGCCTACGTTACGTACGTCAATATGGCGGTCGCAACAAGCTAGGACCGGATCGATTCGTACGCCACCTGTATTCAGGGGGACATAACCCACTATATAAAACGACAAATGTTTCCCATTCATATCGATAGAACAATCAGCCTCAAATGGCCGATACCTTTGTCTCATTTGATCTACATTATTCTGGAGCAAACAAGCCTAAATTTCACAGGACATTTAAGTTGTATTTACCCTAACATTGTGGCCAAAATAACGCCCAAAAATGTTCGTTTATATGGCCCATGACTCTTATATTCAACAGTATTTCCAGTTGTCTGAGGTACAGTCAAACCTGCCTTAAAGGCCACCTCTCTATAAGGGCCTCCTGCTTCTACAGACCAATAAAATTCTATTCAAGTTGCTCTTTATTGATACGTGTTTAACTAAATTAGACATTTTGCAAAGTTTTCACTTTGCTTTCGTGATTGTGACTTGGACAGATACTAGTATTTTTGTTTGAAAGTAAAGTCATTTTATTTATACCTTGCAATAAAATTTCAACCTCCGTGTGCATTTTTAAAAATAAAAAGTAGTTTTTAATATAAAATATTAAAATATATTAAATGCATAAATATACATGAGAATATTTTAAAAGAAAGTAGTATGTATTGTTTATTGTCTTATTTCCAGTTTAAAACTTGGTTTACCTTCCGACAATACACTATGGTAAACAAAACCAAAGTTGTAAATATACTAGCGGAAAAAAGTAACTGTGCATGATTGAAATGTGAGATTATAAAATAATTTGAAAATGCAAAGCAATGAATAATTTCGTATTTGTTTATTAGATATTTCTTTACAAATTCATGTCATTGAAAAGGTTACAGATACTGTTATTTCATACGCAGGGGACTAGAAACATAGCAGATAGTAAAAGTCAGTTCACAAGATCAGTATCGTGTGTAACCACCATTAGCATTGACACAGGACTGACAGCGACGCCTCATAGAGTTGATTAAATGCCTAAAGAATGCTTGAGGGATGTTGTTCCATATCCGGTCTAACCCTTGCAATGTAACAGGCTGATTGGGCAGATGATGTAATCGGCGTTCCATTTCATCCCATACGTGTTCAATTGGAGAAAGGTCGGGTGAAACGGCTGGCCACGGTAACACATTGACGTTATGCTGTGCCAGAAAATCCATTGCAACCCGTGCGACATGTGGTCTTGCATTATCATGCTGAAAAGTGACGTTACGTTGCTGTCCTTGAATGAATGGGATGACATGGGTCTGTAGGATTTCATCACGGTACCGTACACCGGTCAAATTCCCGTCGATGACTACCAGAGGAGTTCTGTCATTCGCTGTGATGCCACCCCAAACCATTACACTGCCCCCACCGAACGAACGTCGTTCCACCACACACGCGTCATGGAAACGTTCTCCAATGCGCCGATAAACTCTGGAGCGTCCGTCACTGCTGTCCAAGTGAAATCTGGACTCATCGGTTAACATAATTTGTGCCCAGTCTCGTCGATTGAAGCGTAAATGTGTTCTGCACCATGCAAGACGAGCTGTGCGATGACGTCGTTGTAGAATTGGACGGATTGCCGGACGTCGTGGGCGAATATGTCTTTCCCGTAAACGATTCCGTACTGTTCTGGGGCTGATTGGGCGTAGTCCAGGAATGCTCCGGGCAGTAGTACTGACAGTTTGGAAACGGTTCCGGAGGTGCACAAGCCGGATATGATTGTCTTGCTGACGTGTCGTTACGCGTGGACGTCCTGAACGAGGGCGGTCTCTAGTGGTGCCAAACTGTTGGTAGCGTCTCCATAAAGAATAAACAGTGTTTCTGTGGACACCAAAATGTCTAGTGACAAAGCTTTGGGTCATACCAGCCTCAAGCATACCAATTGCGCGGAGGCGATCATTTTCATTTAGCCTAGGCATTACACTATGGAAGCTTTCAACCGAATAAACTTGCTTTTCTGGTTTTCTGGTGTCCAAACAAACAAACAACAGTTAATTATTCCTAAAATATTGTCACACTGAAATGCTGGGCGACAATTGCGTGAATACCGACCCGTGCGCATGAAGCGTAAAAATCAAGGGCAATTGATGCAATGACCAAGCGATATGATAGAGGTATATACACTTACCTTTTGTGCAAATTTTAAGATTTATACATTCAGTAATAATAGCGAAATTATAAATTTTATTGATGCACAGTTACTTTTTTCCACTAGTATATATGTCATAATTATTTTTCCTCTTTAGTTTGTATTTTATTCAAAATGGACATTCTTGTGCGGCATAACATTTTTTAAAAATTGTTGATTTATTTCATTATTATTTAAACAAGAAAAATACATGTTTTAAACGCGTTTTCTACACTTTAAATGTGAAGAATTTCTACCACACAAAAATAAAACATAATTCAAATAAATAAGTTATAGTATATATTTAACTGCAACGATGGAGCTTTATCCGCCAAAATTACAGCACCAATCTGACACGTGTTGCATTGAATAAGTCTGACCGGAAATGACGATTGTATGATCATCTGCGTCACTATGCTGCAGAGCATGATGTAAATTTGTCATATATTGTTTGAGTTCTGCAACGTTCATCGAGTGGATTTTCCTAGTTTCTTTTTCAAGTACTTGTTGTAAGCGTGTTCTTGTTTCTGTGTCGTTGTTGACCTTTTCCGCGAATCCAATAAATTCATGAAGATATGAAATACACTTTGATATCAGGTAATTTCTTTCCATATCTTCAAATCCTGTTGGTGGATTGTTGCGTTTTCTTACAAACCATGGCAGGTTTACATTAATGAACTTCGAGGAAATCATATTTTCTGTAAAATATAAAAAAAAAGATCTAAAAGCATTCTGGACCAAAGTCAGACGACAAATTATGTATTTAGACGGTCTACTTTTAGCTGATCAGCTGCATTATGTTCATCTAGTCATCTAGTATGTAATAAGGTTTTCCAAATGTTGTTAGGGCTTATATTTAACAATTGAACTGTTTTAAAATGATTTTCATTGCTAGTATAAAGGCAACAACTTTACAAGCAAACTGAATAATGCGCGTTAGCGCGTTATGATAAGTTTGCTTGCAAAGTTGTTGCCTTCATACTGATATTGAACATCATTTCAGAACAGTTCAATTGCTATATTTTCATTATTTTTTTTTTTTAAATTATTCATTGATTTTAAGAATCAAAAATTCCCATTTATAACACATGCACATCGGGGGGGGGGGGGGGGGGGGGGGGGGGGGGGGGGAGTCCAGTAGACGCAATAGCTGAATTTTAGACCGAGAACGACACATTATCAGTCCGCACTATTTTTGATGTGGGGTAACATTGGGGGTTTTGGTTTGATAAAATTATAGTGTTATCAGGTATTTGGATGGTAATTTCTCGATTTTTCATTAACATAATGTATTTTTTAGAATATTGGATATAAAACAATATATATATAAATTGAATTTCAACGATAAATGTGTTGTAATTTGTGGACTATATTTCGGTCGAAAGTCAGGTGCATCTGTGTGGCCCCATTTCAATTATGGAAGAAGTTTGGAGTATAGATTACTGGCTATATGTCGGAATTGAAGTGAATCTGAAACGGAGGAAACTGTAGCAGAGGGATAAAGCATGTCGGTTTCGAATCTGCGCCGGGATATGTGAGCGTAGACAGGGATTTACCGAGAGATTTTTATGAAATGTCGACATTGTTAGGTTGAGATACACATAATATGTGCCGAGCTTAATACTCGGTATCATTCAAATGCAGACAGCAAATACTTATTCTCTATGCCTAATGCGGTGCAAATATCTCTCAAAGTTTAGAAAATGATCGTTTTAAGTTTAGCAAGTATGTATTATAGTTTTGAGGAGTTGCTATTTATCCCTAGTAAACTGATTAAAAAGCATGTAGCTGATTTTTCAGTTTTTCCGATCAACAAACACAGCATGTGAAACGGACAATTTTCACTGGATGTGGAACACATGCGTGAATCTAATTCCAATTGAAATTTACATCACTTGAAATTTACATCTCAAGAGACACAAATTAACATTTGATTGACAAGCTGTACCATTACACATTACCTCAAAATAATAAGATCCGATTGTTCAAGAATTTATTTTGTGGTTTGATGGTTTTGACAGACCAGTTCTTGTCTGTTCTTTCAAAAACACCATTTGATTTTTTAAACTCCGTCTCTCACAATGTCAATATTACGGTGAATATCAGCCAGGTGTCTATATATTTTATTAAAAATTTCTTTGATTAATTTCTTTGATTTTATTTTGTGCATTTAAACTATTGAACTGTTCTTGTAAAATTTCGTAGAAAATGCGTTTTTCAAGCTTGTCTCGAATATAAACAAAAGTGACTTGATAGCCATGTTTATTTACCTATGGTAGTGTAGTTCCGGATTGTGTATTGCATTTTTATGTATCCAAACACGGAATGACAAGGTTTTTGTCGTTCATTGTCAAGCATGAACGCAACGACTCTCAAGCTTGCAGCTATGGGAATTTCACAAGGCAAATGAAAATATTTACTTCTTCTCTCTTCTTGTTATAATTTTTTTTCTTTTTTAATTTGAATAATGAATTTCCGAAATGTGCACATCTGGCACATCAAAATTTAACCGGTATTTGTTTCATACATTTACTACCCCTAGGCGGGTACCGCTGCTGGTGGAGTAAAACTCAGCGAGGGTATCCATAACTCAGGCATAGGCAGTACTTTGTGCTCTCAGAAAACGTACCATTAAGCAAAATTTTAAGCCGTCTAAAATTTGAAATTTATTTAAAACTAAGGTTTGTTCCTTCATGCAAAGCATTCCTTAGCTGGATTTGGATTTATATAATTTTGGAACTTTAGATTCATTATTTTCAACTGTTTGGCTTATGTTTTTTATCTATCAAACTTTTCGGTCTTAGTGTCACTGATGAGGAATGAATTTCCGAAATGTGCACATCTGGCACATCAAGATTTAACTGGTATTTGTTTTATATATTTCCTCTAAATTTTGATTAGACATCTTCCCACACGATGTTATTGTAGTACGTTTAGTTGTAGCTCTCTCTATATTATTAAAAAACAAAAGTCACGGAAACTCCGTGAAAACCAGGTATTCGTATTTCGGAGAAGGGGGTTTCAGAGAGAAATGGTACCTAGTTAACATAATTATGGGTGATCATGTGTCTCGCAGGGACCTGGTTGATAGTAAAAGGATACCAGTAATGGGTTTATATATATAAAAGCATCACACGTCAGAATATGTTAAAAGATTGCAATTATGACAAATTATTTAGAAATCTGAATGTTGTGTTTTCATTTCAAAATAATTTCATTTAAGAAAAGATCCATGGTGGCATCTGCACCTAAATATATTCGGAAATATCTAATTTAATGCAAAAATAGTCAACATCAAAATATTTTGCCACCATAATCATTTTACAAAACTAAAATTCCATAAATAGTGAATTCTACGTCTAAATATCATCAAAAATAGCCAATTTCATGCCAAAAATGGTAAATTTATGCAACAATAGCCATTTTAGTGCAGAAAACACAAAGGTCAAAATGTAGGTCATGACCTTGACCTTTGATTTTGGCTTTATTTTCATCAACATTGCTAGAAAATATGAAAACTGAAAACCCCATGTCATTATCTTTACATATATGGCCATTTTAATGCAGAAAACACAAAGGTCAAAATGTAGGTCATTACCTTGACCTTTGATTTTTGGGTTTGAAAACTGAAAACCCCATGTCGTTATCTTTACATATGGCCAAGATATAGCTAGAGGTTGCTTATTTTGTGAAATGACCAAGCAACTGTGACCTTGACCTTTGATGTATTTATCCCAAAAGCAATCCCAACTAAGATCTTATCACAATACATGTATGTGCCTATTTTCTTTCAAAAATGTGATTTACTTTTCAAGTTGTCATCCGGAAACCATTTTTTGACGCCTGCCCGCCGACATTCGGTAATCTAAGAACCAGGTTTCTACGAAAACCTGGTTAATTAAACTTCCAGTATAAAAAGAAAACAGTTAAAGCATTGAAAAGACGAGTTGATCTTGGATTTAAACAAGTCTCTCGAACTATGAAATAGTGTCCATTTTGGAAATTTTACATCAGGTAGCAAAATTGTAAGAGGCTTTAGTTTGGACCAGAACAATTTATCATTAGGTGTTAACTATATCTAATACCATCTACGGTTTGATGAACTCGGTCAAGGTTAAAAATTTTATAACCTAAATGCACTACGTGGAAAATAATATCTCCTTATCTTAGCGACCTGTACAGTTGAAATTTGCAAGCCGACAAGATGTAGTATGGTTACAGTGACTGTTTCAAGTCAAGTGAGATGTCAATCAGCCGGGGCGAGGATGTGGACTTCTTACTTTTTCAATAAAAATGAATTAGATTTGTATCTCACTGTTACAACGTTGATCAACCAAACAGATTTTGGAAAACTGAATTACAACCTCTGAAAACAATTTTACAAGGGGGAAAATGTTATCTAACTCGTGACAGTTTTGAAAAATAACTTGCATTTTCTTATCGTAAATGTATGTAATCAAGGTTTAATATAATCGAAAAATCTCTAGAACCTGTTGACGTCGAGAAGGTTTAAAATACATTATGTTTTAACTTCGCTAATAAAACAATGCCTTGAAAATTAGGGCTTATTACCAATATGATATTTGATGTGTATGATGTATGAATATTATTTTGTTCCCCTCGGTGTCCTTGGTTTTAGTCGGTGTATTATGTTGATATAACTACAACCTCTAGCCAGTGTACAAAATGGCACAATGATCGAATAAAAGTAGTCTTATATGGACAACTTATTTTACAAATCCGATTATGGACTAATACTGTCCAGTTTTGTGGTTATAGAATAAAAGAATCTATCACTACTTGTGGTGCCAAATTTTCCTATCTGACACCATATGTAGTGATTGATTCTATTACTTGCAGCACAAATTCTATTAAAATCAAAATTCAACATATGATGGAAGTGGCTTGTTAATACAAAAGACAGGAACAAGCGTGACGTCATTATTCATATTAACATTACGTCATATAAAAATTAATGTTATATGAAAATAAACTGGTGATTGATTTAGAAAAAAAAGTTTTTAAAAATACATTTTGAATTTAAACTGTAGTTTTACCTGTTCCATTTATTTGTTTGTTCGAAGGTAAGCCAGATTCTTGGGTTTAAAGCGGTTCTCAAAGTATCGATACACCTCTGATTTCATTGATAAATCTTCGCGGGAAAAAAAGCGTGTAAGCTATCTTGTACAGGGGGATACAAGATTGAAATATCTTGCACCGCTTTTTATATGGAAATTTCTATCTGCAAGAACATTTATTTCTTGACCAGTGGCCATTAAACTGTTTATTTTGATGTTTAAAATTAGTAATATATTTTATCAAAAAATGAACCAATAACCTAATATGTTTACAAAAACATACTGTGTATGCATTTTGGTAATTTTCAATATTTTTTATCTGCTTCTGTATCTGAAGGTTCTAGAAGGAAAACAGCGTTACATCAAAAAGTCTTTCATGTTTCTTGGTTTCTATGTTATACCAATATGTTTAACAAATTATCCTGGATTTTTTATTCAATCGATTTTATCAATTTTCATTCTTAGACACAGGATAATTTTTTCTTAATTAACTTGAGGTTTTTTGCCCTATTTGCAATTGAAAGAGTAACAAAATATTTGCAGCATACATAATTATAATATTGCATATTAAATCGCCCCACAATATTTTAAACGGTGTTCAAATGTACTTTTTTTTAAAATAGATGGGGGTAAATATCAAAATTATGAAACATCTGCCAATAATTTAAAATCCGGAAACCAAGACAATATTTTTTAAAACGTGATTTAACATAGAGAGCTGTGGGAAAATTACGTGAAGTAAATGATTTTTAGCATCGCACGGTAGTTTTAACATTGTATTCAGCGGTAAGTATTACTAAATTAAAAAGAATTACCCGCGCTTTCCAACTTTGTTTCCTCTTTTACTTTTCCAGTTCTTTCAACATCTTCACTTCCATTCGTAGAGATAAGGACGCATGCCCAAATTACAAAAACAGCTAAATAATTCCAGGTAGCCATATTTCCAACACTATAACGTCGACAATATTCGACCCTGTTTACTGATCTTAGCACCTATGTGTCGTTACTCTCCATCTGTTTCATAATCTTATTTACCTCAAGTTTAAAACGGTCAATCTGTGGTTAATATCTATTTATAAACTTACCTCGATAACCCAAAATTAAAACCCACATACTTAGATATAGGGCATTGTTTCTGAATAAATAGATCATTACGACAGCCTATAATTACCAGAGAGTAATGCCAAAGAAAATAAACATGTTCAACAAAACCGTAAGCTCCTGTGATCGAGTTATCTAAATCGTAAGCTTAGAGGTTACAACGGAAGTCACCATTTGCTTTGGAGTTTATTTTGAACAGATACTACCGCTATAAGTTTGTCAGTTCTCTTGTCAGAAATTCGGTCTTTTATTTCCGTCACTCTGGTTTTTCCACCATCCTAGAACTGACTGCCCGCTACATGTGATAAAATCTTGATTCTAACGTAAATTCAGTTTTTCCACTCTAATTAAGTAAAAAATGGCAAGTTTTTAATTAACTGTTTTTATTAGCTTTCTTTTTCAAAACCATAAACAATCAATGTTAAAGTGGTTATTTATATCCACAAACACCTATTTTACTTACATCAAAACCTTACCAGTTTAAGGAGGGTACATGTTACAATAGAACATATAGAAAATCGGGGTTTCACTGTTTTGTTGAATCTAGTCCACTGCCACCATTTACTTCTTGACTGGTACTCGTCTGTCCAAATGTTTTTCTGCCTCATATGACGACCACAAGAAGAGCAGAACAATTTTCAACAATGCCATGGATAAGAAACGCAGACCAAAAATATCCATGGTTGTACTTGTTAGCTAAAACGTAACGGAATACGACAAGAACAAAACCTCTAATTTTACGTTAAGAGAAAGTGCCAAATTGTAAATAGCAACTTTAAGTATCGCGTTCAAAATAAGTATTGTTTTATATTTAGGGAATAACTTGTGTTTCCTTATAATTTAATTTTAAACACTTAAACTGACATAAAACAAAGTTTTGTTTCATTTTTCTTGATTTTTTAACAATTGAAAGAGAATTTTCTCCGCGCTGAAACTGTAATCAACAAACAATTTAAGCCAATAAAATGGAACGAGATATAGGTCACGCCCTTCATGATTAGCGTTGTCAAGGTTGGTTGCGTAGTTACGTTAATTTTCTATTGCAGTGTGAATTGAGAAATTTATTATTCTACAATTACAAAATTGTGGAAGTTCCAGTAGCCAATAGCTTACAACTACAGCTTTCAACAATATCGCAGATTAAAAACCAGTGCTGTGTTGTCTATAATTCATTATCATTATTATTGTCATTATTATTATTATTATTATTTCTATTTGAGCCAAACAGTACAGACATATTACGTTTTCTTTTATACTGAACATTTGTTCAGTATTGACCACCTCGACATTAGTGATCAAATCTTAACTCAGGCATAAAACGAAATTTCTCCACCGAGCTTCACTCCAAATACTTGTACTGGCAAGTTCAGACACACCTAAATAAGCTATAGGACAGGACAAACTATAATTTCACAGATTTTGTGTTTTTGAGAATTAAGAATAAATATTGAAGCAAGATATTGTTTCACGCGTTAAATGAAGCAATTCTAAAGTCTGCAACGTTTATTAAAATATCCAGATTAGTTTTTTCCGATATTTCACCGAAAACAAACTCCAGTTGGAGAACTTTATATATATCACAAACGTATTGCTCATAAATGAATATTTTGTTTCTAAAATTATTTAGAGCAAGTTGAACCATTCTGAAGAAAAAAGAATAATGTAATTTGAACCATACGAATAGTAGTCGTGATATATTTTGCCCTTTACATATAATTTAAAAAATGTTTACACACAGTGAGCAAGGTTTTCACATTGTTTCCATATTGGCTATAAACAAATGTTTAAAGAAAAGTTCTAATCTCTGTTTCAAATCACAGAAAAAAAATCTTGATATTCTTAAATAAAAT
>JARBDR010000110.1:35000-71677 GCA_029721355.1 Tegillarca granosa
ATGATAGTATGTAATAGATATGATAAATATAACGTTACATAGTACTTATATTATACCAAGTCAATTTTCATCAACAATAATGGTGATTGTCAGTTAGCAATAACAAATCATAAGCACTCTTATCATAGAGGAATATTACAACATAATCCAAAATATTGATGTTGCACATTGCGATACGCGTGCTAATGACATTAACACTCTATTATATATATATTGTTTATCTTGATGGTTAATATTTAAATATTAATCTAAGAAGGCAATGAGAACTTTTGCGGAATAGGCGTCATCGTTAATATCAAGCGATCATGTTATTTAAACATTTATTAAAACATCTGTTGAATCACATAATTACAAAACAAAAAGGTTTTGGGAAAATGTTTATAACTGTTGAACTGAGTGTAATAATCTACCAGAACACACTCAACTAAAACCAGTGTTTATAATAAACGTCATCAGCGATGTTAGATGGTAAATAATAAAAAATATGAAAAACAAACAAAAAAAAAAAAAAAAAAAAAAACACACACACACACACACACACATAAACACACACATATCATAATGATGAGGCTATTGGTAAAATTCTCTGACTTTAAATACCTAAAAGAAACCCAAATAATGACGATGAATAATTTGATATTATAAAGAACAAGAACACAAAAGGAAAACCTTTGGCGACGTTAAAAGGCTTCAAGAGTGGTTTAAATCGAAGCACTAAGAATTGCCCGGTATTCCTCTTCCCGTTCATAATAACTTTAACTTTTTTCTTTGACATAAGAAATAGGAACGGAGATGGATATGAATATAATAGATTGAAAATTTTCGCGGCAAATATTTTGCCATCTGGCTAATCGTTACACTTTCTCCTATGTTTTTGTTTGTATGCCTCAATGACTTTGCCATCTGGCTAATCGCCACACTTTCGTCTATGTTTTTGTTTATAAGCCTCAATGACCTTGCCATCTGGCTAATTCCTACACTTTCTTCTATGTTTTTGTTTGTAAGCCTCAATGACTTTGCCATCTGACTAATCGCCACACTTTCTTCTATGTTGTTTGTTTATAAGCCTCAATGACTTTGCCATCTGGCTAATCGCCACACTTTTTCCTATGTTTTTGTTTGTATGCCTCAATGACTTTGCCATCTGGCTAATCGCCACACTTTCTTCTATGTTGTTTGTTTGTAAGCCTCAATGACTTTGCCATCTAGCTAATCGCCACACTTCATATGTATCTCTTTATAAGCCTCAATGACTTTGCCATCTGGCTAATCGCCAAACTTTCTTCGATGTTTTTGTTTGTAAGCCTCAATGACTTTGCCATCTGGCTAATCGCCACGCTTTCTTCAGTATTTCTTTATAAGGCCTCGAGGACTTTGCCACCTGGCAAATCGCCACAGTTTTTCTGTATTTCTTTGGAAGCCCCAATGACTTTGCAATCTGGTTAATCGCATCTCTTCCTCTGTATTTCTTTATAAGCCTTAATGTCTTTGCCATCTGGCAAATCGCCACACTTTCTTCTATGTTGTTTGTTTGTAAGCCTCAATGACTTTGCCACTTGCTAATCGCCACACTTTTTTTCTATGTTGTTTGTTTGTAAGCCTCAATGACTTTGCCATCTGGCTAATCGCCACACTTTCTCCTATGTTTTTATTTGTAAGCCTCAATGACTTTGCCATCTGGCTAATCGCCATACTTTCTTCTGTATTTCTTTATAAGGCCTCGAGGACTTTGCCACCTGGCAAAATCGCCACATTTTTTCTGTATTTCTTTGGAAGCCTCAATGACTTTGCCATCTGGCTAATCGCCAAACTTTCTTCGATGTTTTTGTTTGTAAGCCTCAATGACTTTGCCATCTGGCTAATCGCCACGCTTTCTTCTGTATATTTTTATAAGGCCTCGAGGACTTTGCCACCTGGCAAATCGCCACAGTTTTTCTGTATTTCTTTGGAAGACTCAATGACTTTGCCATCTGGTTAATCGCATCACTTCCTCTGTATTTCTTTATAAGCCTTCATGTCTTTGCCATCTGGCTAATCGCCACACTTTCTTCTATGTTGTTTGTTTGTAAGCCTCAATGACTTTTCCGTCTGGCTAATCGCCACACTTTTTTTCTATGTTGTTTGTTTGTAAGCCTCAATGACTTTGCCATCTGGCTAATCGCCACACTTTCGTCTATGTTTTTGTTTATAAGCCTCAATGACTTTGCCATCTGGCTAATCGCCACACTATCTTCTATATTTTTGTTTATAAGCCTCAATGACTTTGCCATCTGGCTAATCGCCACACTTTCTTCTATGTTGTTTGTTTATAAGCCTCAATGACTTTGCCATCTGGCTAATCGCCACACTATCTTCTATGTTGTTTGTTTGTAAGCCTCAATGACTTTGCCATCTAGCTAATCGCCACACTTTCGTCTATGTTTTTGTTTATAAGCCTCAATGACCTTGCCATCTGGCTAATTCCTACACTTTCTTCTATGTTTTTGTTTGTAAGCCTCAATGACTTTGGCATCTGGCTAACCTCCACACTTTCTCCTATGTTTTTGATTGTAAGCCTTAATGACTTTGCCACCTGATTAATCGCCACACTTTCTCCTATGTTTTTGTTTGTAAGCCTCAATGACTTTTCCGTCTGGCTTATTGCCACACTTCTTCTGTATTTCTTTATAAGCCTCAATGACTTTGCCATCTGGCTAATCGCCACACTTTCTTCTGTATTTCTTTGTAAGCCTCAATGACTTTGCCATCTGGCTAATAGTCACACTTTCTTCTGTTTTAAACCTTACTTTTTAAGATATAAAGTAATTGGAAAGAAAATCTTGTCTTAGAAACAATCATCAAACTTTTGTTAAAATTAATTCTCGATCTATAGAAAAGGCGTCTAGTTACACATAGCTGGAATTGATTATGTGACAAAAACAATATTATTTTGGTATTTTCATTTTAGGGCTTTTACAAAAAAAATATGGTAAGATTTTGAAAAAGTGTGTGTGTGTGTGTGTGTGTGTGTGTGTGTGTGTGTGCGAAATTTTATACAAGTTGAATAAAGCATAATTTTTAAAAACAAACACATGATTATTATTATTATGATTATTATTATATTATCGAACGACCTTTTATGACAGTTGTTATATAGTGTTTATAGTCGCTTTTTGTTATTTAAGAACTAAGTGACGTATTGCTCTACAAAGATTTGTAAAAATCTTAATGTGTTTCTAGATATGACGTACAGTAAAACTCAAATTTAGTTAAGCCTATATTGCTACATTTAGTGTAATTTATTAATATTATTATTATTATTATTATTATTATTATTATTATATTACCGAACGACCTTTTATGACAGTTGTCATATAGTGTTTATAGTCGCTTTTTGTAATTTAAGAACTAAGTGACGTATTGCTCTTCAAAGATTTGTAAAAATCTTGTGTTTCTAGATATGACGTAAAGTAAAACTCAAATTTAGTTAAGCCTATATTGCTACATTTAGTGTAATTTATTAATATTATTATTATTTTTATTATTATTATTATTATTATTATTTTGTTTTTATTTGATATATAACAGAACCTTTAGCTGTAATTACTACATTTGGCTTTCTTTACCTACTTGCCACTGCGGTAACTCAGTTGGTAGAGTGCTCGCTCCGTAAGTGGAAGGTCGTGGGTTCGAACCCCGACAGGGTCTGACCCAAGACTTGAAAGTGGGTAGTGGATGTTCTTTCGCTCAAGCACTCGGCATTACGAAATTAAAGTCACGGTTCCTTCGGACAGGAACTTAAAATAACGAGGCGTGACACGATAAAGAACCCTGCTGTATAATGCCATCAGCGCACACACAGGCAAAATTTTTGCACTTTCGCCTATAGTTGGCGACGTCTCGATAGAAGTGAAACATTCTTGACTGGGACGTTAAACATCATTACTCAACTCAACTATTTACTTACTACTTGTAGCGTTGTTACTAAATATAGCCTAAGCATATCGGGGTTTGACAACACGCACATTTCACGAACTAGTTCTTTGATAAATTCTTACATATATTTGCTCTAGTCATAAACAGCTAAAATTGCTGATGCGGCGTTAAACAATACAACAATCAACAACCAACAATCTCCTGTAGAATGTCCCTTCGTCAGCTGGGTAGGTTGCAAAATTTTAAACTCATTTTGAATACGTTTAAATAATTACAATATGTCGACGATCTTGTTTGTTTTGATCTAAAGGCGAATATATGCTATTACCATATCCCTTATGCAAGCGGAACGTTGCAAAAAGTATCAATATGAAACCATCGTGTTTAATTGAAACCTTCAAAATTTATATTACAAAGGCACGCAACTTTATTTAAGAGTTAACTTCGTGTTTGGTAACGTATATGAGGGTATAAACGCTATTGAAGTGCAAATTGCATAATCTGCCATTTTTTGGGTATTCTAACGTCATTTGTTACGTCACACAACTGCACGTTCTATACTGAAGTTATGGTATGATGCTATGAACTAGTGAGTCTAAAAATGGTTCACATAGTAAAAATATAAGCTATTGTAAATATTTAAACATTCATGTGACGCCAAAAATGACTTAATGAGCAGTATTTCAGTTTGCATGGCGTAAAATTTTTACTAGATCTAAATAGAAAAATTATTTGATAAAATTTATAATAAAAAATTTAATGAAAAGTTTACTTTTTGAAATGATGTTTATAGTCAATATGAACCTTTGTAACGCTAACTTAATAAGGCGAGTTCAGTTTGTCGTTTTAAGAGATTCCAGTTTCAACACAGTTCAATGAAAATCAGTAGGGCATTACGTAAATAAATCTTTTAAACCTTTTTTAAAGATTTGGAGAACGTTCCCGTCAAAATTCTAGGAATTACACCGTTTATACAAGAAATCATCGACTTCTGCGATTCCATGTCCAATAGTAACGCACAAACTCTATGGGGTATAACGTAGTACGCTAGTAAACCCCATTGATAAAAAGTTTTGTTCACTGTGTTTTTCTTAATAATCTCTGTAATGAACCCTTATCGTATTGTAAGACCATAATTTAATTGCAGTTTGCGATCGCTAATCTAGACGTCACAATATCTCTTAGCAAAAATTGCCATGCAAAAACATGGGCAAGTCACTATGTAAACATCATGGTTGTTACATCTAGAGGCGTCACAATTTTTTTCATTACATTCAAGGCGGTAACTTGACAATTAAAAGATTGCAATCATCTGATTTTAAGATTTAAAGATAGATCTTATAATCTGTAAAGTATTTTTATGATTATGTAATTAACATCCTATAACTATCGTGACTATCCCACGAAAAATAATCGCAAAAGGCTAGTAAACAAGCGATATTCTATTTCTTGAAATAGATAAAACAGTTACGCGACCAGAGTAACCACAGGGAAAATACTTAAATACGTACAAATCTAAATCAAGACATCAGCCAATGCAAACAGCTTTTATTAAACAAGTACAATATAAAAGACAAATCCATAAACGGAACGACACAAACCCTTATCTTCGAACTTTGTGAGTAACTTTGGTTTAAGAAATTAATGTTGCTTCAATTTCGTGAAAAATAAGAAGGAAATGTTTTAGTGCTTTTTCATTTTCAGGCTTTGTACTAATTAAAATAAATTTTGAGATAAAGTTCATAATGTGAGAAAACAATTTTATTTAAGTCGCACTATATCTTGAACAAATCAAATTGCTGACGTTATTCATTATCTGTTGCATCTACTCATTTTCCAAATCGTAAACTAGGCATGCGTACGTTTGGACTCTCAATCTGCCTTACTTTAAGACCTGACAACAATGCGGCTACTTTGTTAACCAAGGCGCTGTTGATGCCTCCCCCTCTCTTTGATTTGTAGGCTGTAAAATATAAAACAGAAGTATTTTATTTTGTACCTGAAAAGCATGTTTTTGACAAAGCACTCTTTACAGTGAAAGCGAAATAAATTTACCAAAAACTCATAAACAAATAACGATTATCAATAATTTAAAAACCCAGTTTTTGCCAGCAGAAACAACAGTTTGTTTTATGAGATCCTAAACAACTTCTTGTATCTAAAAACAACTTCCTCGTAATAAACTGCCATCATCTATCCATGAAAATCCTAAATATGTGACACACTTTAGGTTTTGTTGATTGATATAGAATTGCATAGCTCTACGTTAGATTTTTCAAAAATATTGAAACAATTTCCATGACCAGTGAGATAAAACGAAGGTTTTGGTAGTCACGTGGTACACGTGGTATACTAACAGGACACTAACATAGTTTAATTTGGAGTTTTTCGTTGTTCGATTCAAGGACTGGCTTGTCTGAAAATTTTTTATTGATACAAGCATACACCATAAGACTTTCAAAGTCACACATTCTGTTATTAGCGATACCTTTACACGGTCAATAAAGAACCTTTGATCAGGGTACAGGAAACAATTCCAGCATTTGTCAGTGATGCTACAATTATAAAGAACATAACAATTATGTTGGTTATACCTGTGTTTCCGTTTAATGACAGAAATTTGTCTATGGCCTGTTCCATTGATGGATCCATCTGTTCATCTAACTCTCTGAATCGTAGTTTTTTAAGAATCAGCTTTCTTAGATCTAAATGTAAAAAAATTACACTTTCATGTAGTAAACATATATTTACATAACGTAAAACAATATCCGAAAAATGCTTAAGTCTTTAAAATGTACCAGATATTGCCAATCTATACCCAGAAGAATCTTTTTAAAAATAAATTTAGTATTTTGATTAAAGCAATAAACTTTCAAGTACCTTAATTGAAAGGTTTCTTTTTTCAAAAGATCTATCTCGAAGATCAGAATTCTGACTGGGCTGTTGAATGCCATTTTATCCAAGATTTTAATAATAGAAAAACCCACGAAAGTAAACTCACGGTCATGAGATCTTATTTATTGTATAAAACTATGTGATTGTCAATATAAGTTAGCTTTAAAGAATCTTAAATTGCAATGCTTAAACCAAGGTTGGCAAGTCATATATATCAAGTTGGCTGATTTGTTCTTGGTGCAGCAAGAAGAAAGGGGTTTCTTTTAAAATTGTTATAATACATTAGTATAAAATTATTTATACATTGCTGACGTATGGTTTAACGAGGTTTGTTGTTTTACCGAGAAATAGAATTAGAGATGCTGGATAACGTAATGTAACACCGTCTTGAATAGGAATTGTATAGCCTAAAACATTCATAAAATGTTGATCTCATAGTCATTTTTATTCAAAGTAATCTACGTTCTTTTTAGTTTTTTTATGAAATATAACGGAGTCACACATAATATTTACCCATTTGCTAATTCTGTTATAAATTAACCAATATTTCCCGAAAGTAATTTTATAACAACATACCTTCTTCTCTTATTCTTTGATTGTTTGCGCCCTCAATATTTTCCTCTTCCGGTTCATCTCGTGCATACTTGTCTTGTTCCAGAAATTTAGACAAGGGCACGCTAGCCGTTATTGTAGCGACGTAACACAATGTCAGTAAGATGGCTAGCAGACGACAGGATGTAATGTCCATGTTTGTTCTGAAAATTTAAAAAATGAGATAAATATAGCTGTCTCTGTTGGGATCCACTACCTTGAAATTTGTCAAAGAATTTTTTGTTGGCGGATTATTTTGAAACAATGGAGGAAACAAAAAATCACTTTCTTAAGGTAAGTGACGCCACCAAGGGAAGTAACTCTATTCAACAGGACAAAACAACCGATCTGTAATAATAAATGTATAAAAAAAATTACTAAACTTTCCCGTCAAGCCTACTGTCAATATACCATTATTTAAATATTTTCTGTTTTAAATAATTATTGAGTGTTATTTTATTTATTTCAATCGTTAAAGGTCGAGAAAATATTCTAAATTTATCGTTTAGTTTGGCAAAAAAAAAAAAACTGGTAATGCTACACGAACTTTTGCTTAATTTAGAGGCCTCAAACACAGGAATAGATAATTACATGAGTCCATGGGTCTTCCATGAAATACAGTAAAAGACGTTTATAACGAAGCCCTGGGGACTCTTGTTTTAGCTTCGTTATAAAAAGGCTTCGTTTTATTGATATAACGAATTTTTTACAATGAGCCACAAAAATTCGCTACATGTGTAAAATTAAAAAAAAAATCAACTCGGAATTATTGACTCAAATTTTACTAAATCAAAGTACATGTATCTTGTGTTTAATTACAAGTCTTCATCTAAAAATAGTCTGAAACTTTTGTCTGCTTAGTCTGTTTCTGTTTCACGCCAGTAATAACTTTTTTTTACTTTCAATAACGGAAACGAAATGTCTGGTATGTCGTTCTGCGTCTCAAGAAAATATTGTATATTTTTTAATGTAATCTTCAGCATGAGTCACAGAAATTGAAGAATGATCTAACTCACAGAAATCGTCATCACTGTCACTTTCCTGATCGTCACTAATGCCTAAAACCGAATTCACAATATCATCTTCCGATAGTTCGCAATTTGTCACAACAATAATGTCAATGTTAACAAAATCGGAAGTAGTAATCTTATCATCAGTTTCGTTTTTATGTTCACATATTTATACCTGCATGTATTTTAAACATAATCTTTAATATCATATCGCTTTTGTGCAAAAATTTAGAAAAAACAGGCATATCCTCAAGACGCCTTAATTTGTGGTAGGGTCAAATTCGTGGCAGATTGTTAACACCGGATATCATTTACAGGAAGTACATCACTACACATACTTAAAGTAAAAAAGGCGCCCAAAGGATTAAACTTTCCATACTTAGTAAGAAAAATTTTAAAGATGTCCTAAACTGATAAGAAAATATCAACATTTTTAATTTTTGACAGATTTTACTTTTGCCAAATTATTCTTGAAGTTATGCCTTTATTTTAAATCACGAGTTAAATAAATAACAATGTAAAGTATTTTAAACTATGTCGTCTGGAAGAGAGTCTGGCCTATTTACCCGATCAACATCTGAAACTTGTGTCAAGTAATACTAGTTTTGAGTGTCATCAAAATCATGTGTCTCTTACGCTATATTTAGTAAAATTCATGCATTTTCACTATATTATATAATGAAAAATGACATGAATCCCGTGAATGAGAGAGGGTTTTGTTTACCAGCGATGATTTCTGATATATTCAAATGAAAACAATCCAATTTTCTTCATTTTAAAGCAAATTGCAAGAAATGTAAAACAGGATTGACTTTTTTACTATTTACTTAGGATTAACCATTAAATTTAGCAACGAACTGTTAGTACCACGAATATTGGCGACAGAGGGATATGGCTTACCTCTTATCCCCCAGAGTAGATACTGGATGCACGCACAAATGGTTCTCCGGTTTAACAGACTTTGGATAGCGACAAATATCAATAATGATATGTGTATAAGCATACTGAATAAGTTTGTAAAATGCCCAAAATATCAAAAAGATTGATTTCATTCATAACACATCTTGCAATGAATTGAAATACTGGTCTTTCAGGAAGATAATTGTGTGCCAGAAAATAGGTTTTCAAAGCGGATAACGATTGAGACAGAATCCAGAAATCGAAATTTGTTCTTAAAGGAGTAAAAACGCATTAAAGAGTTAATTATCAAACATTTAAATAAAGTATTTGGTTTTTGGAATATACAAAACTAATCTTTGTAAAGTTTTACAAACTTTAATACTCAAATAGTTATTTGAACATGTCATTCAATAGCAATTTAAACAATAAGGGCCAGGGGAAATAATCCTTCCCATATCTCGTAAACAAGAACCCAAGCATTTTTTTTTTTTTTTTTTTTTTTTTTTTTTGCATTTCATTTTGAAAAATATCTTTCAAGCTTCAATTGTGCAGTTTTGGAAAAAAAACTTAATTCACAGATTTTATGAAATATGGATTTTTGTGATAAACTGTCGATGAAAGACACTGTTATAAAAATTAAGCTTTTATTATTTAATTGCTAAATATATCACTTCATTGCATGTTTTTTTTTTATTGAAATATAGATTAAAATATAAAAATAAAATTGGTTTATATAACATCTAATTATTACAAACATGAAATTAACCTGCTGAGATATTTAGAAATGAGAAATGAGTGTTGAAAAGTGGGGTAGGTTGAATGCACTCTACTGAAAGAACGAAAACCCAAACATATGTATTTTTTTTTTCAAAGCACATTCTAAGGAATGCATGTGCAAATTTTCAGAAAATCCCAATTCGGGGAAATTTTTTGCCTCTGGTGTAAAGAGCTACCTTAAGCAAACTGAAAAAATTCCGACACTAGGATCTGTCCAAAAATTAGATGTCTTTAACAAGGGGCATTTAAAACCGATCCGAAATCATGCCTAATAAAAACAAGCCTAGTTGATGATTAACTGCCTTATTATATAGTTGTTTTTACATTTCCTGTAGTTGTTGAGAAATCAATGACATTGAAATATGTTAGATGAATAATTGCCCAACAAAGAGCACTTAAACCGCAACACTGGAAACCATTTTAACATTATAAGCGCTGTTTGTTTTAAATTTGGAGTAGATAACCAGTAACCTTAATACGGTTCAATGTTTTGGTTTTGAAAATGTATTGAATGGGGTCTAATATAAGTTTGGAATATCCTAAATAAATACTCTCTTACTGAAAATAAGGCTTTCAGTTTTAGAATGATGAGAATATTCCGAATATCTGCATGTACAATATCTAAAAAAAAGAATTTTATCTTAATAAAAGAACACTCAGGCTTTTTTTCATGAATTGAACAGTTTATTTAGAAGGAAACTTTCTTTCTTTGAAAAAATTATAGCGAAACAATTATACAATTATTAAAATTGTTAAAAGGATGAGATAATCTATGAAGTAAATAAATTGTTGTAAAATTTCACAACAAATGTTAAAAGATAAATGTTAAAAGATAAATGTTAAAATTTTTAAAACATGTTACAAATACCCAGAAAGACGTAAAAGAAATATTTGAAAATTCAATAAACGTGTTTTTACAGTAAAGGGAAGAAAATTGTAACATGACATGAAGTTAGCATCAACACAAACAACCTAAAACACAATACAATAAAAGTAATAATAATAATAATGATAGAAACGCTTAACAAGATTATACTTGAAAAGACAAGCATATATTCTGATTACTGGTCATGAAATTTATTGCATAGAAGTTCAATGTAAATATATTTCAGAGAAGTACTATACTTAAAAAAATTTAAAAATTACTGCATAGAGGTACTTTGCTTTAGGAAAATAAAAATATATACTACAGAAAAGTACTATGCTTTAGGGGAAACAAAAAAATGTACTGCATACATGTACTATGCCTTAGGTAAAAAAAAAACTTGCATAGAAATTCTATCATTGAGAAAAACATACTGCAAAGTACTATGCTTTAAGAAAATTTAAAAAAAAATGTTATGAATACAAAACGCTGTTTGATAAAATCCAATTTAAAGTATATAACATTTTCAAAAAATTGCACAGTACTTAATGTATTATTTGGCATATGAGACCGAAATATAAAATCGCAACTAGACAAAAATGTCAATAAAATACAAATTTATATTTTATTTCTTTGGAAAGGTAGTGAATTTTTTAAACCAATCGATTCTTGAATTTTTTTTTAATTAAGAAAGTTGATAGAAATTTTAGTTTCTGGGTGATTTTCTTTTAAAAAAATTATGTAGCTGAATAAGAACACATAATCTTTTTATAGAAATAAAGTAAGTACAAATACAACATATTTTGATAATCTATTTGACCAGGCATTGTTGAATTAGAAAACAAAACTGTAATAGATATTTGCAAAAGCCAATTAAACCAAAAATTCAAAATAACAAAAATAGATCAATGTGGTGAACAAAAACGACGAATTCACACATTGTATTCCATTGATTTTAAAAACGATTTAGTATAAATCTGCAAAATTTAACTTTAAGGTTTGTTATAGTACCTACATTGAGGGTGGATTTAATCATATGGCTTAAAACAACCACTTTTATTCTATGTCACTTATTTAAATATAAGCAAAATTTCAAAGAATATTAAATCAAAAGTAAAACCTAATTTGACTTAATATTTTTTAATCCTTATAACTTGCATTTTAAAACACGTTTCAGAGTAAACAGCGCGCAAATGTCAATAGCTATTGATTTATCTTTATTAGATAATTGATAATAAGAAAATACAATATGTAACATTATTGAAGTTGTATTTGACTGGTTATTTTCCGTTAATAAAAAATCCCTTGCATAAAATTATTTTTCTCACCTTTATTTTCGACCAATCAGATCACAGCCGAAAACATACGTTAATTATCCGACTGATGTAAACTTTCAATGTGTGCCTCGTGAACAGTAGAAATGAAAGTCTGTTAAGCACTTTACCAGTCGAATAAAAATTCTGCGATGTAATTTGTCACAATAAAGATGTGAAAATATCAGTTAATGTAACAGTCTCTGGCTAAACAGATAACAACCTATATAAAATTTTGAAGACTAAAGTTATGATTTTTTCCAAGAGAAAGTGTAAGAAATTAGTACCAATTGGGTTTAATAATGCAACGATAAATTATGTAGATGAGTATTGTTACTTAGCTGTCTTATTAAGCAGTAACGGAAAATATTTTAAAGCTTGGAAGCGTTTGGTAGAACAGGCCAAAAAAAGCAATATATGTATGTTGAAAAATATAGGCAATTTAGAATTATCAATAGAATGTCAGTTTAAATTATTTGATCAAATGATTGAACCAATATTATTGTATGGTTGTGAGGTATGGGGGTTCAAAAATATTACTATATTAGAAAAATTACATGTGCAGTTTTGTAAAAGAATAATGAATATATATATATATATATTATATTTAGATAAGAAAAATATCGATATACCTTGGATAAAAGAAACTAGGAAGTTATTATATACATTAGGATTCTGTAATGTTTGGGACTCTCAAAGGGAAAATATTGATGGCACTTGGTTAATTAAGGCAGTAGAACAGAGACTTGAAGATCAGTTTATTCAGCATCGGTACGCCCAACTACAATCTTCATCGAAAGCTACTAAATACAGAACTTTAAAGGGAAATTTTTGTTTTGAAAATTATTTAATATTCTTAGTAGAAAATCCATAGAAATTATAAGTAAATTTAGAACCAGTAACTATAATTTACCTATTGAAACAGGAAGTCGGGAAAACTGAAAAAGAAATGAAAGAATATGTAAACTCTGTAACAAAAATGAGAGTGGGAATAAATTCCATTTGTTATTTGAATGTGCCAGGTTAACTGGATTAAGAAAGAAATACATTGATACAAATTACTGGCTAAGACCAAATACTTGAAAATGCAGTCATTATTTAATACTGAAAACTACGATGTACGCAACAGATTGTGTAATTTATTTAAGAGGGCTTACAGTTTTCGAATGAGTACACATTATCTTTATAATGATTATTATATTATAAAAAAGGTGAATATTAAAGCAACTTAATAATAAACTCGCAAAACTATTAATCTCTTAAAATAAGTTTATTCTCCGTTATTTATAGAGTAAGTTACATGTATATATATTTTGATGTATATATCATTCATTATGCATAATACGTTGATGATGTTATGGTTAAATGTCCAGGTGCATTGATTATTTGTAAATAATGTTATCTCTTGTACCACCTCCGGTGGTTTAATAGAGTGAATAAAGTGAATTAAATTGAATTGATGGTATAGAAATTTTCACGGTAACAATTTAAAACGACAGATGAATATATGGTACTTGTACAATTTAGTCTGTAACAATTTGAATATATATATATTTATATTTATAAAATGAAACTGAATGAGAAAAGCTTCCATTTGAATTTAGATGTTTTACGTTTCAAAAAAAAAAAAGGAAAAAGAAAGAAGAAAGAGAAAAGAAAAGAATGAAAAATAAAATTTAAAACAAATTTAATGAACTAAAAGTATATTACTTTGCATGATCCAATATGCGAAATGGTTTAAGTTTATGAAAGAAAACGGACAACTAACACAATAATACCTTTTTATTTCGACGGGTCACTATTTAAAAAATCAATTTTTATTTAAATATGAGTTAAACAACTCTTAATTTTTAATGGGAAATCAATTTTATCCAAAATTTACTTAACGGTTTTGTTTAAGGAAAACTGTCGCGTTTCTAAGACCATTGGTAAATAAGGATTAGATTTAGATTTTCATAATATGTCGTCAAAGATTGAACCCAATATATACTTTATCAATTAAAATAGTATTTTAACATTACGCTAGCGATAACATATTTTTGTCAAAATATCTGTAGATACTTTGACATCTGAAGTTTGTGTGTCCGTCACCATTGGTTACTACCCGATTATCTTTTGTGTCTTTATTTTGTCAAATATTATTTTACATACATTTGTTTGTCTGTAGTAACTCGCCAACTTGTATTTTTTATGAATTTTAAATTTTCAGTGCACGTATTTAAACATTTTCTTGACACACTGTCCTTCTATTTCTAATTTATTAATTATTTTTACTGAGAGATTTATGCATTGTATCCTAATTAATATTATTAAAACCCGCTTAAAATTCAATGAAAGTGGACTTTTTGAGGCAAGTTCAATAACTGCTGGTCGATGTTTTCCGCCTTATCCAAGATATTTAAGATAAATATTGCAAATATTTGCAAGGGCATCTTTTTCGTTCAAAGAAATATCCAATGTCATTTCGGAATTGTATGGTTAAAAAAAAATTCTAATTTTTACAAATATACCCATAAGGTAATGGATAAAGATGTTAAACTTCCTGATCAGGTTTTTTTTAATTTTATATAGAGGGAATTATTCACGGAAGGTAAGAATCCCGTAATTGATGGAGAAAACCAATGATCTTTGCCAAGCTTTCTGTCCTGAGCGGTATTTGTACTTAAGTGATAACAAGCTTGCACCATAAGCGTGTTTTTGACTATTCGGCCACCGAACCACCCCCCCCCCCCCTAGATAATGTAAAATCTAAAAGTTGTGTATGATAGATCATTGATTGCATTTTGATTTAAAAATTCTGAAAAATGATTTCAAAATAAATTTTATGTCATTATAAATTAAACATTTGACATTTATTGGATGAATTAAACTTTTCTTTATCATATATGAATAAAAGCTAATGTTTCATGACTAATTGTATTACGGCACTCTTTAATTATCACAACTTCGATTTTTAATTCTTAACCCCGCTGTCATTTTTGATTATTATTATTCAATTATTAATAAATTATATTTTAATGTATCATAAAAATTTAACGCTTAAATAAGTTAATAGGAAAACGAGTTCTTAAGCGGTTTTTTTCTGTTTTGAAAGCTAAGTTTTCATGAAAAAAATTCTCGGGACTTTTTCGCGCCTTTCACACTTTGCAAAGCATTATGAGAATTGCATTGCATATATATTAGTTGGGACTTGCTCAAAAGTCTTTTTCCTTTGCCATTTTTAATTTAAGAAAGTTACGTTTCATTAATTTTCGCTAGCTTAGTTTTAAAAAAGGAAACTGAAGTTCCGTGAAATTATTTAAAACAAATTCAATGTACAAAGTTTTTTTTTAAACCATAAAATGTGACATTTTAAATTAAATCATTTCACATGTAAAATAATATAAATCATTATCAACTTACCGATATGTATTTTTCGTCACCCGATTGCGAAAAATCTTAATTTAACTGAAGTTTTATAGATGCGAAGTAAGTTATAGTTTCATGATAAGCCCTGAATGCCGTCAGTCAAAGGAACCAATGAAATCATTTTGTTATCGCCAACGAGCTCGCATGCGTGACAGTTTCATTGTTGAAAAAGGAATATTGATGAAATTGACGGAAATTTGCGGATTATTTCTCTTTAATGAATGTCAGACAATGAAGTGCGAAATTTCTTCTAAATCCGGAATGGAACTCTTTTGTTTCCGGGAGTTACAATTAGTATACTCGTGACATTTTTGAAGAATATGTTCGATTATATCTGTCTGTTTATTGTTGAAAACAGTGTTCATTTTTTAAAATGACTTTCCTATGTTTTCTTTTGATATATATTTTTGCATGGATAATTAACAAACATTAGCTTTTCTAAATTTTCATATTTACTAAAGCATTATTTTTATAATGTCAACACAGGACATTTAGATATTAGAACTCGGTAATCTGTTTGTAAATATTAAATAAAGACCCAAAAATTAATAATGATAAAAATGTTCCATATAAAAGCATGGTGATGTCAATTCTATCCCACACCATGCGTTTATAAATTCAATAAAAAGTTACATAAATAATGTATTTAGTGAACATTAAAATTAAACAAAGTTGGTATATTACTCAAATTTCAAATTGATCGACAAGACCCGATAAAATTTGTCCTTATCCTACTACTTTACTTTTTGTTTATCTGAACCACGACTATTATTTAAATTCTTATAAATATTACATACACAAAACGTTGTAACTAAAAAATAAATATAATGAATAAAAACTCATAAAAATAGTTGGTATAATCCAACACCAAATGTACCTGATAATATTATTTAGTAAGAAAATTTGTATCTAAAATATGTACCTATAAATAGCCAGTGCGACCGGAAATATTTAAAAAAAAAACAAAAGAAAACAAAATTATCGCTACAATGCGCGCTAAATATAAAACTTCAAAACTTTAGTTTTTACTCGATAAAACAATTAAAATCTATTCAATGCTGGATAAAATAGTGAAAATCTTTGGCAATAATATGATTTTGGTTTAACTATAAATTAATTTTTTGCAAACCGAAAATATAATA
Source organism: Tegillarca granosa (assembly GCA_029721355.1). Taxonomy (NCBI): domain Eukaryota; kingdom Metazoa; phylum Mollusca; class Bivalvia; order Arcoida; family Arcidae; genus Tegillarca; species Tegillarca granosa. The sequence continues at coordinate 51,817 of JARBDR010000110.1, forward strand.
AAATAAGATTGGTAGTATAGAATCGTAACAACGTTGGAAAACAAACAAATGACCGACAAATTGAATTCGTAGTAAAATTTTCGATAAATAAGGTACATTTCGATAATCGGTGTAGCTTTCAACCAAAATAATGATTAAGCAATTTTTTATACAACTAGTACCGAATATCAGCATTTTACACTAAAATAAATACTTTAAATACCTTAGACCTAAACTATGAGTCTTTTTATTACCAAACCAGAACTGATCGTCTGAGATTAATAATAATACAAAAAATGTGTTAACCAATCAGACGATATAAAAGAATTTTAATAAAATTTATGCCGAGATAAAGGACATATCGTTCAAAAACTTATCGTTTTACAGACAATACTTTACGAGAAGTGCATCTGGTCATACCAACATTTCATTAAAAAAAATTCTTTCTTAATTTTTTTTAAAATTACATGCGCATCAAACACAACATACCATATTGTGAACTTCAAAAGACTTACATTTTGTAAAATTGTGTACTGGCAACGAAGAGAAAAGGAATTGCCATATACCCAACAAAACTGCAACATTCAAAATTATGCATAAATAAAGTACGATTGAATTTTGATGATGATTAAAACTTACCAGTGTTTTGATTTTATATAGTACAGTCATAACTGTATGTCAGTATTTAAGCTAATACCGTGAAAGTATGAGATTTGTCTTAAGCTCGGATGTCTTTAGGCCCTAACCAATAATTAATAGGCTGAGAATAATAGAAATGCAGAATAGTATATGTTATTATATAACGGATGAATCAAATTTTTCTAACGATATAACTGCTTGAGCTAAAAAAAAAACATACTGTAATTAAGCTAAACATTTTTACAATACAAATTTTATGTGTCGGTTTTCCGACCAAACTAACATTTTAATTTACCCGTGATTTTCAAAAATACATAAACAACATAAACCCAACTGATATGATCTCTAAAAATAAGGCTTACTTTTTGTGAAATTAACTACGAGTTACAAGATTAAAAAGAGTGATTTTTGCCCTTAAAAGTACCTTTTAACGACACCACTAGGCATAAATTTTAACTCTGGGGTTTTATAAACAGAAATTATTACATGTGTATTTCTTTCTTGTCTTGTTTACTTTGGTTGTTTCTAGTTATTTTAATTGGTACGCCCTAAAGCATGTTAAAATTTCGCCGAAGCAAAATTTGTTCCTTTTTTAAAAAATCGTCATCAAACTATCAAAAACAAAGAAGAATTCATCAAGGAAGAGGTCGCAATGTCATCTTTACTATTTTAATTTTTTTTTAAAAGTCCGTTTTTAACTGTTAAGTAACACATCAAGTAATTTGAAATTCAAAGACATTCTTAAGTTAAACATCAAAATTATTTTGAAGCGGGTCCTCTTAAACCTAATTTTAAGAACGATTAAAGATTTTTGGATATTTTTATATTTTAACCTGTTTTTTTAATTATTGAAACAACAAGATATGTAACTTAACAATTTAAAAACATTGAAAAAAAAATTTAAATTATGCTTTTAATTGCCTTTTACGGCTTTTGCTGCAAGATAATTTCTACTGTGAAGACTAGAAATTTAAAAAATCAATAAACTTGCGTTTTAGCAACTTAGCCTTCAAACGTAACTACAAACATGTAAAGTGTATTTTAATACTGTTATAAAACAAATTCTTCGGAAAATTATATTGTTTAAAAAATAAACTTGCTTGATTATGAATCACTGGATGAATGACTGTTTGGAATTCGGTTCAGTGTTCGTCAAAAGTCCGGAATTGTATAATTAAAATTCCCAATATGTTTTGTATTTATCATTAGCTGTTTTATTAATACTTTTTGCATAAAAATGATGTACTGCATCATTGCGTTTTATTTTGTTTTATTTTATCTACGTAAATACCTAAAAATAAATCATCAGTACAATCAGATAAAAGGAATGGCAAAAAAAGTTCTTTTTTAGTTTCAATATATTAAAGAGTTTACATTAGTGGGGTAATTCAACTATATCTGAGGCGGCGGTGGCATAATGGTTAAGGCGTAAGTCTAAAGACGCAAGACATTTCACCGCTGTGGATTTAATCACGGTTGATGCAGGTGAGAAAGGTTTTCCTTGTCAAAGTCCTTTACTGATTGGCTAAACACTGATGGACTTAATGATAAGCAATGTTTCCTCCGACATTGTGGGCGATTGTAAGAGCACTACAAGTGTGCACTGGTAAATTGCAGATCAGAAACGCCTTGCATACGCACTTATGACTACATGTACTTATGTTTAGATTAATTCCAAAAATTAATAAATTGTTTTCCCACGAAAACCTGAAACAAATGTTAATTCCACAATTAAAAATTAACAAACAAAAAAATTTAAGTACCACCCACCTGTAAATCTGTTATTAAACAAAGCAAATGTTTTAGGCCTAGGTAGAACATTTTCCCTTTTTTGAAAAATGTTGTTAATCATCTTTTGTAGATGAACAATGCAGAACATCTAAAGTTTTTATTGCAAAACCTTCAAGTAATGTTCAACTTAATATTTAACATGTTTTATGCATTTTGAAGACACATCATTTCAATCCTCATGACAGATACACAGCGTATGTGTATCAGATATTGAAAATTAACATTTATTGGCTAAGTATCTTTGAAAGGGTTTAATGAGTATAATAAAATTTCCAATAATTCAACAATGGGATGTTTTAAGCCTCCTAAGTTTTCCGATGTTTAATTCAGGATATTTTATGAATAGGTTTCCGTGTTTTTGTTAGTTAATTTGGTTGATTATCACGATTGTTTGGTATTTAAGTAACTTTATCTTTTTATTTTTGTTCAGTAGTTTTATTATAAAATAACATTTTATATACAATGTTTGTGCAATACTTTAGGGATTAAGCTCAATCACTGGTTTTGAGTTACAAGTAATCTGTAGTGACATTCAAGAGAGTACATTATATTTTATGACAGGGCTTTTCATCTCGTCATATCTCAAAAATTATTTTAATATATTGTATTATAAAAGAAATAGAATGACTTGAACAGAAAATTATGAATTATGTTTATAAAGAAGACACGTAGATAAAAATATAAACTAAAGAGCTCAATATACTATGGCGATCTAGTCGATTACTTTATACCTAAGTATGAAATTACCCTATGTCCATATCGTTCAAAATTCGTTAAATGTATGATGTTTAACAGACAAATGAAGATTTGTTTGGAGAAACAGGAAAACATATATAGCAATTCGCTGAAAGGATTCAAACTTTTGCATAGGGAGTGCTGCACGCATGGTCACCAATTTTGGTCAAACTTTCCACATTATGTTCACTTAGAACAAAAACCAAAAACGACCAAAATTTAGTTTCTGTGTTAATCTGCTGTCATGGAAACCGCCACATGTATAAAAGATGGTCAAAATTAACTACATGTACATTTGTATAAATAACATTAAACAATTGCAACATTTTACATTATTTCATACAATTCATAATGTTATTTACATATTACAATTAAAAATAGTGTATATACGATTTTGATACAATGCAAGTATGTCAACCTAATTTAATAGGGGTTAAACGGGACAATACTTATGTATTTAAAGCATTTTCATTAAGAACTTCTACTACCAGTATCTACTTGAAAATATATTGGTATTGAATCAATACGAAGTATGAACTCCTGAAAAATATTTATAAAAAATTTATTCATTGTGTATATAGGTTATTACCATGAAAACAAAATATGCAGATTTTTATAATTTTTCCCCCCTCAAATGTAACTATAGTATACAAAAACTCCTTGGAGAAGTTTCTTTTTTATATTGTAGCCATTCAAAGAAAACTAACTAAACCTCTATAATGTAGATAAACTGTTCCAAGTACTCTTGCCAAAATTATGATTAACCAAAATGTTGTAATTTCAAAAAGTACTGTGTAATATAACAAATAAACTAATAAAGATTACAATATTGTATAACTTTCAATGTTTAAAGACGTTTGTTCGTGTGCTATGAATGCACTAGCTGATTTTATAGGGATCAACCAGATAAAAATCGTTAATCAGAAAGAAAACGGGAAAATTATCGTTCAAATTTCAACTATGATTACGTTCATCAAACACTTTGAAGACGTCCTTCTTACTTTAGATTCTAAAATTTCCATACCTCAGTGGAAAATATGGCAAATTAATTGACCATTGGAAAACATTGATTTATTTAGGTTATAAAACATTAACCTTTTATTCTGAGTTATAGGTATCCATAGTGATTTGCAGAAGAAAAGAAAAAAAAATTTTACATGCAAAATGCATTTTGAAGATAAAGTAACCCGCCAGCTATTATAATAAATTTACGTATCAACTTAACACATCAGTACATGTTAAATAGATGTATTCTTTGCTTTAAAAATGCTACGTTAGTTTAAATCGAATTATCAATAATTCACCTGATGAGTATTTTTGAACATTTTAGCTTTCAGGAATAAAATTTCATTACATACAAAACAACATTTAAACAATCCGTTTCCGCCTCATAGTCTTAATATGATGTGGTCCAATTATCATAACTGTTTAGTATTCTAGCTTAATTACTTTTTTGAATGATTAAGAATTAAAAGTTAAACAGAAAGGTTGGTATAAATCATTCTAAACCGCTAATACTTAATTATCTTCACGCTTACAAGTGATATATTGTCTGGTTAAAAAAACGCAATTTTATCTTAGATCTTATTTTGATTATAGATTCATAAATAAATATAAATCGTTACCCAAACTTATGTCAAAAACTTAAATATGGACCAGATGTGTATCCTTAATGTGATTATCAATATTTTTTATATAGACTTTTTTTAATGTTATTTTTTTTATTTTACAATATGATGACTAAACAAAAGGATGAGTAAGCGTTTGTTGTTAAGAGACGCATAGACATTGTTGCAGCTTTTCTCGTCTAGAATATATATATATATATGTATGTATATAACATATATATATATATATATATATATATATATATATAACAAAAATAACTGTTTTATTTTGATGTGCCATATGTGCACCTTTTGGAAAGTCATTCCTCATCAGTGGCACTAGGGACCGAAAAATTTAGAACGGCTGAAAATTTTGCTACATGGGACATATTTTGTCAGCACAAATTATTAATTACTGAGTTATAAACACCATTGAGTAGTTTATCTCCAACAGCAGCGGTACCGACTAAATGTGATAAATACATGTATATATAAAAAATGCTTGTCTAGTTTAGATGTGCCATAAGTGCACATTTCAGAGTTATTTCTCATCAGTAAAACTAGGGGCCGAAAACGTAGATAGATACAATGAACATAAGCCAAATATTTGAAAAAATAATAATCAAAAGTTTCAATGACGGAACAAACCTTATTGCAAAATTAAGACAGCTGGAATTTTGATACATACAAATGTATTGATAATACGCAGTAAGTGGTATAAACAGTGTTTAACTAATTTTAGAAATAGTAATATGAATACAAGACATAAAAAACACTTGAAAAATGTACATGATGAAACAATTAGTATTTTGTTAAACAATGTAATTTTCAAAAAAAAAAAAACTAAAAAAAAAGAAAGTAGATGAATATCATGTACTTTACAATATCCAGTGGGTGGGGGAACAAAAAAAACCAAGCAAATGAAACAAACTAAGTAGATAATGGCAAAACACGTTTAATAACTTCTGTTACATATTTAATTTCAACTATACTGTGTTCACAAAAATCTTCTCGTACATCACGTAACTTGCATCTTTATGACATAGACATTAAAAACTTTAAATTACTCTTCTGTAGGAGTTTCCTTCAGACACTTTTAGATGACAATCAGCTACACCATCAACCTTTTTCTATATTTTGGAAATAAAATTACTCAAATAATGAAAAGTCTGGGAAGTGTGGTAGAATTAAGCCCGTTTTATTATATTTATTAATTTAAAAAAAAAACATTTTTACGTGATGCTTAAGCTTGCAAACATTGTGTATCTCAGTTTTCAAAAACTATTCTAGAAACTTTCTTTTATGTACCTGACGTTTACTATGTGATTGTTTAAAGATAGCTTATGCGAAACACAACTTGTAATTACTGCAATAAATTTTAGATATACCAAACTAATATCGGCAGTTGTACAAAAATAATCAACTCACGTGCGATTTTTTGTCTGTAAGACAGCCGTCAGTATTTTTTTATTTGTAACATTTTAGTTTACTTTTTATGGAGTTATTATTTCTGTATAGGGTAAGGGTGGATGAGATTGTTTCTGTATCGGGTATGGGTATTTGAGATTGTTTCTGTATCGGGTAAGGGTATTGGAGGTTATTTTACCGTTTTCCATCACGATTTACAAGTATTATCAATGACTAATTTTATTTATTTATTTTATTTATTTATTTATTTATTTTTTTTTTTTATAATTTTCCAACTTGAAGTTTTTCTTTGTGCCAGATATATTAAAAAAAAGGGCGGTTTGTACCTGTTTTTGTTTTCCAGTACTAAGTGGGTTGCTTTTGCAACTGTTCAAAAAGGTTAATTCTAGAAAAAATGTGTGCACAAATTATTATTTTTTGTTGAAAATAAGTAAAGCATTTGTAAATTATTAAGATTTTATATAATGAATCATTTATACTATGTTATCTTTCTAATACCTTTTGTATAATATATCAGCAAGTGTTTGCCAAGGAATTTCCTTATTTTAAAATAGTTTGATTTTCATAATACCCTTAAATACGTTTAGTACGTTTTATATAAATGGGGCATCTTATCGAACGAATGATTTTTCGTCATGCAGTAAAACAATTATTCTATGCAAGATGATTTCCCACCGGTGTAAATGCTTTTGACTACAAATATATAACAAAAATACCTATTAAATTTTGATGTGCCATATGTGCACATTTCGAAAAATCATTCTTCGACCAGTTAAAAGTTCAATAATTCTATGAAGGAACAAACCTTAGTTTTAAAATTTTTAAATCATGGTTCATTTTCTGACAGCTCAAAGTACTGTCTACCGAGTTATGGAAACCCTCGGAGAGTTTTACTCCACCAACAGGGATAGTAAATATATAACAAAAATACCTGTAACATTTTGATGGGCCATATGTGCACATTATGGAAAATCATTCCTCATCAGTGACACAAGGACACGATAGTGATAAAAGTCAACTCGGACTGTATATATAACACAAATACCAGTTGAATTTTGATCTGCCAGATGTGCACATTTTGGAAAATCATTCCCCATGAGTTACACTAAGACCCAAAAGTTTGATAGATAAAAAACATAAGCCAAACAATTAAAAATTAATGAATCCGAAATTATATAAATCTAAATCCAGCTAAGAAATGCTTTGCATGAGGGAACAAACCTTAGTTTTAAAGACGGTTGAAAATTTTGCTAAATGGTACATTTTCTGACAGCACAAAGTATTGACTGCTGAGGTATGGATACCCTCGGGGAGTTTTACTCCACCAGCAGCGTTACCCGCTCAGGGGTAGTAAATTCAAACACAAATACCAGTTGAATATTATTGTTTTAAACAACAATACAATATATTAGCAAAATAGATCTCTATTATAGAAATATTATAAAACCATTACATTGTCTGGTAATTACTATGTAATAGATATAACGACATACGTGCAAAAAACAAAACATTAAAAAGAAAATGAAGGATATTAAATAATACCTTGCTACTTTACTTTAGTGGGATAGCAAATCGCTGAATGTATTCTGTGAACATGTTATATTTATCTTTTATTGCTTCTGGTTGGTGTTATTTTCACAGTTGGCAAAAAGTTAAGTACATTAATTGATTATGAAAAGATAAAAAGATATAAATATAATGATAGTAAAATAGCAGTATTTGTTATAGTATTAGTGTATTGTTGAAAATGACCGCTCAAAAGAAAACTAAAGATATTAAATAATTCATGCATAATAACTAAAAAAATGACACAAGTGTAGGCTACAAGTAAAACATAAAAGTTCTATAAAATAACTATTAATTACCTACTTTTAATGTTCAAACGTCACGAATACACAAAAAAAAGACGAAAGAACTCCGCCACGCAAACATGTAATATTACACATGAGCAGCTTGCACAATTGTTTCACAGTATGCTGTATGCCTGTAGTCATCCAATCAAAAGCAAGGTTTATCATGTGATGTACTTAATTTCAATAGAGTGACGACAGGGAACGAATTTTATTTATTTATTTATTTATTATTATTATTTATTTATTTTTTTTATTTTTTTTTTTTTTTTTGATTATATAATCTAAACCTTCCGACAAGTATGAAATTTTTATTTTTTTTTAATTATATAATCTAAAACTTCTGACAAGTATAAGATAAAAGAAATTTGAAATAAGACAAGGTAAATAAAATTTATTTATGCAGATAGAAAATTTAAAATTATCGACAGCTACTTTTGTTTACTAAATAGATGACTAATTTGAATTTGATTCGAAATTAATCCAAGTACAAAATTTAGTTTTAAGACCGAAAATATTTAAAGCAATATGTCTAATTTTGTTTTATTTTTATTGCAGTAACAGACAAAAGATAAATAAATTTTCAAAACTGAAAACTTATCTTATGTAGATTTATCATAAACCATAAACTTTAATTCCAATAATTTCTTATTTAAGTGAAAAAATAAATTATAGAAATAAACAAAAAACTAATGTAGCAATATGAAAAATTTAAAGTAAAATGTGAAACCAATACCTAGTTATAAGAAAAATAGTTTGCATGAATGGCTTAACTTTGGTTTTAGAGAATTAAATATTTAGGAACAAAAATAAATAAATACGTCAAGAGAAGTTGATATTAATGACAAGAAGGGTTGTAAAGCTTTAAGTTTCTACTTTATGTTCAGTAAAGCGTTAACAGAAAAATCTTTAAAACAATATAAACCAGAAGATGAACTTAGTTTGTACTGCGACATTAACACGGAATTAGCGGTCCAATATTTTTGTACTGAAAAGCAAATAACAACAATATGAGTTACAAATCATAGATAGAGGTATTATGTATCCAATTAGCGGATGTTTTCACACGATTCTTTGTTTTTTCATTTTAATATAGATTTGTGTTTGGATTTGTATAATGTTTTCGTCATGTTGCGTGTAATTTTGTATAGATCTGGTTTGGTCAGTACGTAAGCATTGACGTAAAAAGACGTTTCTTTTATTTTACTATTGACAACTTGTTGTATGGTCCATCACTGTATATTTACATTAAAGGACTATTTTTATCAATTATTTCTTATATTCATATAAAAAATGAAATCGTTAATTAAACAAATTCTTGGTATTAAACCAGTGACATCGTTAGTGAAATAAATGTTACAAAATTGTTGATATCTAATAAATAAATCAGTAAATAATTATATTTTAATTAACATTCAGATAGCTACGATTTCTTTAAGTTCAATAAAATTTTAGATTATAATTGCCACAGAAGACAATAAAGAAAAAACAAAGCAAAATAGCCAAAAAAAATAAATAAAATAAGCTGAGACGCTCTATAAAATTTTAAAGATATCCGCCGAAAACTTCATCTTTTACACAGAATAATCTCAGAAAATGGTGAAGACAACTACGTCGAGCTGATAAGTATATAATTTGAAATATTCCATGCCCTATAAAATTTAAGGCATTCAGAGGAGGCAAAAAGAATAACAAACATAAAAGATACCAGAATTAATAGAAAACCAAACTTATCGGCACCTGTAAAGACGGGATTGTCTTCTTCTTCTTTCCTATTAACTTAATTAAGGCAAAACAACGTCAACGAATTGTACATTAGTAAATGACATATTACTGATAAATAAAATAGAACAGAATAATTTTAATGAACATAAAATTGTAATTATACTATCTCTTATAACTTAAAGCCTCCATTAAATGTCACTTTTTGTTCCTTTAGATTCTGTAAAGGAGATAGGCGATTAGAAGATGGAGACTTTTTAAAAAAAAAAACTTCAAAAAAGATTGTATTGTGATGATATATAAAATGATAAGTGATAAAAGACTTTATTGTTTGTCTATGAAATATGAATATTGGATTAACATCCTTAACCACCCTCTAATGTCTATGTAGATTGATTGTCACTGTATCGAACGTTCTTTTATATCATTACTTTTTTGCCGTACAAAAATGTCTGTCTCAGTAAATTTATTGACAATGTAGAATGGACGTTTTAAAATTCAAAATCCTAAACTAAAAGCTGAAATAAAAAGACTTAAAACTTCTACTTCGACGATTCGTGATATAATGATCTTATTGATCCCACTTTACATTTCTCATCCATAAATGACAGGCAACAATATTTCAATTACTCAATATGGCTGTTCATTTCCGGCTGGTTAAGCCCATAATCCTGAAGATGTCATGCGCGACCACTTGTTTCCGGTAAATGACACTAGAGTTTTGTATCAAAGTCAAAGCGGCTTAGATTGACTACCACACATTAAACATTTGTCACAAACAGTTTGATGACTGGCTTCGTTTGTACCAGAAATTTAATGAATTATTGTTGGGAACTAAAAATAAAATATTGTAGCACTTTTAGGCCGCCAGGTTGTTAAGATGAAAGCTGAAGTCAAATATGTACTTTAAAATCACCAGGGCCAAAACCATTCTTGTAAAACAAACCCACTTAATATTTATTTTGTTATAAGTGTCAATAAATATAAAAACACCGTGTAAAGCTTGGCGTTATATAACACTTTTGCAACTTGTAGATGAAATAGGAATTGAAATTTTCACCTGAAGACATATATTGAGAAATAACTTTTTTAACCAAAATTATGACACTTACTAACTAATAAAAAGGACAATTAAAAATAACAACACTGATTATGAAATTTCTGACTTAAGAATTGGAGGCATTATTAAGGATAAAAATTACAAGCAATAGGCATGTCCTGAATTTTTCGAGAAATTTATGTCGCATCTTTGACGAAAATGTTTGTTCAGAAACTCACCAGACAATTATCGAATTAAGGAGAGCTACATCTGAATAATAAAATTTTATTTTAGTTATCTTTTGGGTAATATGAATTGAAAATAAGTACCAGGTCAGAAATCAAATTATATTGGCAACTTTTACTTTAAAAAGATATATATTACAGGTGATTTTTTTGTTTCACTTAGTCATTAACGATTTTAAGCATAACTTTATCAAAGTGCTCAGTATAAGAATCGTAAAAAGAACCAAGACTAGGCAGAAAAAAACACCTGTCTTCTGCTATCAAAATGGCAAACTGTTTTTCTTCGTATTGGATTTGAAACTTAAATCTATTCCCAAGTCGTTGCTGAGACCACTCAGCAACCCCATCTGAATGAAAGGTTTCAACGCATAGCAAGTGTGCATTATTGATGATCCAATGGAATTCACTAGTCCGATATCCGTATTGATCACTAGATTAAGTAAGTATACCTGTTACGTAAAACAACGTTAAATCTTTTAACCATTCCTTCTATATTATCTTTAACATCTGTTGACAATGTTTGAAAAACAAAAATCAAATCTGGCTAAATAAGGTTTAATTTTATGTCCTAAACACAAAATATAAAGTTAAAGCGTTAAAGAAGATTATGTAGGGAATCATATTTAAATTGTTTACCATACTTTTAGGAGTGTAAATTTATTATTTAAAATCTATTAATCCGTAAAAGCACGTTATGTTACAATAGTTCATGCTGCCAAGTACATATAAACGGAATAGATCTTTAGTTCCTGGCCATGCACTCGATCCATAAAACTCAACTATTCTCCACCTTCATCCACTCTGTAAATCACGTGACTGCAAAATGAGTCATAATCAGAACAATGAACTGACTATCTAATAAACCGGTTTCAGAGAAAAATTCATTAGAAACAAACAATAAAGCAAAGATGAAAAACATTACACATTTCTTGATGAACACAGTTCAAATCTTGTTTTTAAAAAGGATTTTAATGTTTTTAAACTTTCAATCTTTTATATTTATTTATTCATTTATTTTTTTATTTATTGAATTATTTAATTTATTGCAAAATGTGACAATGATTGAAGTTTGGTATGATAATTTAAAGTTGAATTTTTTTTTTTTTTTTGAAACCAGATGCCAATTTATAATTTTTATGCAAGAAATGGTCCCGTATGACTCTAAATGTTAAATCTAAAGAATTCTGAAAAATGGACAAATTAACGGCGAAAAAAAACAGGTCGTGGCGTAAAGGACACGTGCAAGTTAGCAACAAACATTAAATACAGTTTATTTTATATAAGTTCTAAATAATGATATTTAACCTTATATTCCGACTGGTAAATGATGTTATACATCTAAAACCATAATATATCAATATACTAACGGAGCTACCGGTGACATAAAGATGCTTGTCTTTACACTCTCAAGGCATCTCTCAACAATTAAATTTTGACCCCGGTCACTCTCAGTAGGCAAATGGTTTTTAATTGCCGTAGGTCTTTGCTGGTTTTTGATTAGGGGGTTTATCTGCGATATTGCGAACGAGTTTATTAACGCTTTAAAGGGCAGCAAAAGTGCACAGTAATGCAAAGCAGTTCATACATACTTTGGCAAAACTCGGGCATCATATAATCTGACCTCCTCGACATCAGTTAAGGCATCATAATACGATTACTCAACTCTTTTTCCTACTAATATGTTCAGCTTTATATTGTTTGGTATAATATACGTGATGTGTTCAAAGTTTAGAATTTTCTTTGTAAAATTTCAAAACCTCTTGATGTCCAATCTATTGGAAAGCAAACGTAGAACTTGGTCTTTGCCTATGGGAAATCAAAAATATTTGACTTTTTTGGAAATCACAGTAGAACTTAATGTTTTAAAAGGTGAAATCATTGGTTCAAATGAATTTTTACTGAGACGTATAGCGGTTTTGCATAATTATATACTAGTATATTGTCGTGTGCTACTTTTGTATAATTCCATACAAATTTGAAAGTAGTTCATGACCATTGCAAATTCCAGATTCCTTGGATGTTAAACTGGATATATATATATATATATATATATATATATATATATATATATATGTGTGTGTGTGTGTGTGTGTGTGTGTGTGTGTGTGTGTGTGTATTGGGGTGAAATTGAATTTTTATTACTTTCTACCAGTTTGTCAGTACACATTTACTGTATATTTAGGTTTTACACCTGATAATCTAATTTCTACAACCGGATTCTAACCAAAAATGATATGTTATGTAAAATTTTCGGATACTCTAGGAAAATTAATATATTTCTTCTAATCTATCAAAAATCCAATAATAAAAAGAGTTGATAAAAATATAATAATGGTCTTAAAGCTGGCTATAATAATGATCGTAAAGTTTGCTATAATAATGGTCGTAAGGCTTGCGATCAATGAAGATCGGGAAACATTTCTGGTATGGTTTAAGCATGTTTATCAATTATGGACAGCTAAACTTTTTATACCAAAACATTTTAACTTTTTATACCAAGTAGCATGGTTAGGAAAAGCTTAACGTACATTGAAAAAAGTTTATAAACATAGAGTTTTACTCCCTCAACCTAAATAAAAGGACATGATTGGTCAAACAACTTAATATAGATGAAAATGTTTGCTATAGTATTGTTAACTTTGCCCTCTATCTTACTATTTATGTCAATTAAACAAACACACACACACACACACACATATGTTTGTATGCTTAAGCAACATATTTTTAAATCTGTGATTTAAATATCCTAAAAATATAAATTTTAGGATATTTTGTCAAATTTCGTAGCTGGAAATCAGGATTACGCAGTCTTTCGGAGTAGACTTTAAAAACCAATGTCTCGGTGTTGTCAGATTTGCTGTTCTATAAAAAAAATACCTATGGTCAATGCTAAATGCCCAATTGAATAAATCTGTAGCTTTTAAACGGATGACTTTTTATAAATGATATCAAATTGTCTTAGATATAAAATGTCATTCTAATTACATTAAAAAAACAATGCTAGAAAATCTAAAAAGATAATAAATTCGAGGCTAAATAAATAATAAATTTAATGAATAGATAATAAATTTGATAAATTGAAGCCTTTTTTTGTCTTGAAAAAAATTAAGATGAATGCTCCCAATGCCGCTAATGTAGCGAAACTTTGGCCATGCATACAATTCGAAATAGATTAGTTATACCACCAGAGAAAATGACATGTTTGTGAATAAGGTGATTTTTTGATTTTCAGTATTGATCAAGCTTACGTGACGTCATTGGACGTCTATATATGGTCAAATTTGTTATTCTAACATAGTTAGTCTCTTTATGCTCTTTTTTCACTGATACGACTTCAAAATTGAAATTCAATTAGTTGACCTGTGTCCCATTAACGTTTGTAGTGTCGGGTTCTACGTCCTTTTTTCGTTGTATTAACAAGATTCCATCACGAACTGATAACATTACCTACAAAGTAAAAATCAAACGGTCAAATTTTAAGTCGACCCAATATATCAAATTAATGTTGAAAAGTATTATAAATCATTTAGTCAGGAAAAGCTTAGAACAGAATTTTATAATAATGTATGGTGATGTCAGAGAAATTGTCGTTCGTGATAATGCTTGTAATGTGAATGTTTACACCGAGTTTATTATCCAATAAAGCGTGATTAAATTTCACATAAACACCTGCTTACGTGGTTTATACTCATCCCTGATTAAAAACAATCCGCTATCAGATTGTAATCGACCTATTTATTTATTTATTTATTTATTTATTTATTGGACTCAAATTTTTTCTCAAAATATTACAAAAACAAAGATTTCTTTTCTCGACAAATATATCGTAAAAATTAAAATTGAAACTGGACAATGCACGCTTGACAATAATCAGAACAACAAGAGACACGCCTAATCAAAACAAAAGGAAAACAAAATAACTTAAACAATATCATGAAACTCCCGACTTTGGACAGTAACTGAACATAATGACAACAGTGTTAGCACAACAGTGAAGATTGTTCTCTTCTCCTGGGTTGCCCATTGTACTTTAGATCCATTAATACCTCAGCACATGTTTTTTCTTTGTATATTTTGGGCCGAGGGGTAATACTAGCCAGCAGTATACAGTCCTTTCGAGGCCTTGATAGAAGAGTGTTCTTAAGCGTTTACATGCTTCGGATTACAATACCTGTCATTGCCCAGGTTCAAATTCCAAACGGGCAGAACTTAAAGCAAGAAGTTTGTCGAATCGCTTGACGAAAATTGTTAGATTTCTCTTGAAACTCCGGTTGCCTATACCTTTTTAAATTCTTGAAAGAATCCTGACCAAGGTTTTTCTTTTATTTGAAATATTTTTATTGTCTCAGGCAAAGTTAAAGGGCGGATGATGCCAGAGTTGGGGCTCTGGGTTCACCATCTATATAACAATATTGACCACATATTTTATAACTATAGGGGAGTAATTCAGCTTTTTCAATTTTTGGCTTTTTTCTTAAAAGGAAAACTGAAGTAAAACTAATTTGTCATTTCTTTTAAATATATAGTAGATAAAGATTTTATTTCATTTCAATTTCATCTGACCAAGGTTTAAAACACAATTCAACTCCACTCCTGAATTTACAACATTAAACTTCAAAAAAGCAGTGAACCAACGCTAAAACATGTTAATGACCATAATTTTGTTGCAGAAAAATGTTTAGACCATAACCATCACATTTACTATGCTTGATGGGAAACACTGTTTGAGACAGTTTGACACAATCAAATGCCCTATCGAAAGTTATAAGTAGTGTTAATTTCTCACATGGTGAAGAGTTTTGTCCGAGGCAATAACTTCATTGAAAGTCTGTAAGGCTGTCCCTCGTTTATCTCCAATATCTGTGTATGGTCCTCCTCTGTACAAGGCATTATCAACCACTATCATCCCATTTTTAGACAAAAGGTCATTATCCATGATAATCTGAAGTACAGTTGAGAAATATGGATGATTTGAAAGATGGACCTTACACAATATACAAATGTAGTTAAAACACGTACTTTGCTCACAGCCAATGCAGTCAAAATGAAAAAATATTTTTGCATAATCGAAAATGGCAACTATTTTTACATATGCAAAAAAAGAAAGACAGAAAAAACGATTTTACATACTCAAAAATAAATTTGGGATATTTGAAAACACTGTGTTCTCCCCAATCATCAATTCTGAAGTTAATACTTTTCGTTATATTAAATGAATAATTTCTACTTCGTCAGTAGTAAAAATCTGATATTTTTTATTTTGGATGTTAAATGAATTTTTTTCTATCGATGTTTGTGAGAAAATACTAACATTTTTTTTAAGATTTTTGCGTCTTTACCGTTCTTTCTTATGGCCGACAAAACATTGACGCTGAGTTACTGTCATATTATAAATTTTTTAATTTTCTGAAAGAAATATTCAAAAAATTATAATATGAAGTTGTCATATTATAAATTTTTGAATATTTCATTCAGAAAATTCAAAAATTTATATGACATTACACACTGACGCGTTAGGTCTGCATCAAAAAAGAATTTCACACTCGTTATTTATACATATGCAAAAATCGAATTTTACACATGCAAAAATACTAACTTTTTTTGCATAAGTAAAAAAAAAATATTTTTGGATGTGTAAAAAATAGATTTATGCATAAGTAAAAATTAATTCGGATTTTAAATTTGCATAAATACATTTTTACATATCCAAAAATACATTTTTACATATGCTAATTTTTTTTTTTTTTTTTTTTTTTTTTTTTTTTTTTTTTTTTTGATATCTTTAATCGTTTTACGGATATCCGTAAATGAATTAAGCATATGTTTGCCATTGTGAATAAATATAGAAACGTCGCCTTATAATCCTTCTTTTCTTCAGCCATTCCGTAAACCGTAAAATTGTTAGGAGTTATATAGTACTTATTTATTACCAAGTTGTCTAAAGTGCCATCTTATAGGCCATATCGTATTTCACCCCGCTTTGGCAAATTTTAGTGTAGGAAAGCTTGGCAGTTGGCTTTTTGGAGAGAGATGGAAACCTTCTTAATAAGTAAAAAAGGGACATAGATATTAGACCTTATTAGTCAACAACACTTTCCTACCTTATAATAATCAACATATTCTTCTTTGTTTGCATCAACAAATATTATATCAAATTTATCACCTTTTCCAGCCAGTTCCATTAGTTTGTCTTTAGCCAAACCTGTAAACATTGTTTCCGAAGTAATTAGTATTATATTCTTATACAAATCCTTATACAAATAGTATACAAATCGTGACAAGCATTGCCAGACAAGAGAATTTAGACAATGACCACTGAGGTAACACAATTCTAATTAGTAAATCTAATTAGTAAGATAACAATAAATGTGTCATTCATATCCATAATACATAAACGTTAATTAATAATTATAATAAGTTAAGAAAGAACTAAAATAGACATACTTACAAATAGATAAACAACATCAACATTAATAACAATAATAATATTAAAAACAATTGTCGATAGTTTAGGAAAACCTTGTAAACAGTTATGTATGAATCCATACATATTTCTAACATCATCCTGGTCAGATCCTAGTTTCATTACCTTCATTACCTGTTGTTTTTATGAACATAAACAATTTTATTTATTTATTTATTAGTTTTTTTTTAATTCAAATTTCATTAAGTAGAGAAGTAATCTTATTCATTGTTATTGAGAACTTTTTTATTATCTATACATTGTTGTGATGATTTCTAATTAAGTCTTAAAAATGTGAACTTTAAAGGGTACCTGTAACGATTTTCAGTTTTGAGATATTTTATTCGTCGTACTTAAATATAGCTTTAGCGAAAATTCCATAACATTCCATTCCATATTAAGGAAGATATAGGGTATTTCCAATACATCTACAGAACTCCAAATCAAAAAGGTCGATATCGAGACTCCCGTGTTGTGATGTCATACCAGTAACATACCTCCACAGAATATTATTTACCAACTACTACCGAACTTGTAGTTTAACTTTCTATGATTATTTTACGAGAAAACTATATAATGAAGTGGAATTAACATTCGTTTGACATGTACAGATAATTAAGATTATTATTTATCCTTTTGTTTATTGGACACATTCCTTAATTAGATTCAGACCAACACCTGAAATTAACAGGATGTCACTTATAATTTGCAAAATTGATTTGCAGGTTGATAAAGTTATCTTACGACCCTTGAATATATATACAACAATATAGTTACAGTTCAAGTAAAGTGAAATAATTTTATTTGGTAGAAGTTATTTGTCATATACAGTAGACCTATAAAGATTTCACTTTGGAAAAAATGGATATTTCATTTTTAAATTTTAAAAAGTAAGAAAAAGAAATTTTTTCCTTAGTTTTCATGCCAATAATGATAATAATAATAATAATAATAAAATATAACTTTTAGGAAAAATTAAAAATTGACGACTAGAGTAGTCATTTAAAGCATCTTATTGATCTACTTACAACATTTGATTTAGTAAATAAAACAAAATTTCCATAACAGTACGTTAAGTAGTCCAGATGGACATTCTGATCATAATCGGTCAAGTCAATTCAGAGAACATGATTTGAATAAAATGAAAATGAGGGTAATGAATTTGTTTTTCACATACATGTGGAATATATTCAACAAATGAATATCTGAAAAATGATTAATTGAATTGATGCCATAAAAGCCATGTTTCTGATAATGAGAGAGCACTATATGAATTTTGTTTCATTATTCATTGAATATAATTATTAAACTATGAGCACACATTACTTATAACAACTCCATACATGTGTTTTATGAATTCAAAGAGTTGAGTTGAGTAATGGTGTTTAACGCCCCAGTCAAGAATATTTTACTTATATCGAGACGTCGCCAGCTAGTGACGAAAGTGCAGAAACTTTGCCTGTGCGTTGTGCTGATTGCATTATACAGCAGGGTTCTTTATCGTGTCACGTCTACCGTGACATGGGGCCTCGTTTATTTTAAGTTCCCTTCCGAAAGAACCCTGACTTTTATTTCGTAATGCCGAGTGCTTGGCGAAAGAACAGTCACTACCAACTTTCAAGTCATGGGTCAGACCCGGTCGAGGTTCGAACCCACGACCCTCCCACTTGCTTGGCGAGCACTCTACGGTACCACTTCACTGCTACCGCAGTGGTCTGATAAGAGGTAGAAATAGGTAAAAAACTAAAAATTGTAACTTATTTGAAAGTGTTGTATTCTAGCATTTGAATGCGATATATAGGTTCAACTAGAAAACATTGCAGGTTTTATTTGCGTAATCTGGTAGTGGAGTTTTCAGAAAATTGTTAACCTCTTCAACTAGTGGCGGATAAATGCAATAATACTTATGCGGCTTTTAACAATAGATCATCACTTACCTATTCTAACAGATATTTTCTTCCCATGTGATGACTTTTTAAAATTCTCATTTGCCAGTTTTGCTAAGTAAGGTTCCATTTCTAAAGAAATGACTACGCCATCTGGTGGCAGAGCTTCTGCCATTGCAAGTGCGCTATATCCGGTAAAAAGTCCGATTTCAAGAACCCGCGTAGCCTTGGAGAGACTAACTAAACTTTTCAGAAATTCACCTGTAATTATAATAATAAAATAACTAGCACTTGACCTCTTGGTATGCGATATTTCGTCTTACATAAGTTAAATTTATTCTAAAATTAAAAGTATACTATTCATAAATGTTGAATTTATGAAGCAGACACCATTTCCCTTTTTGGGATGGAAGAACAGGTTGATTCCTATATATATAGCCTATCCCCTAAACTATGTTTACCGGGTTTAATATATAA
>JARBDR010000111.1:0-74587 GCA_029721355.1 Tegillarca granosa
GTGCAATTTTCAAATTGTCACTACTAATGTTCGCTCTAAATTCTGACGGAAATTGACATCACCACACGCTGTTGAAATTAGCAATATAATAACGGACAATATCTGGAAACTCAGTTTTCGATATTGTGTTATTAATTTTCAACTCCTCCTATTGATAAGATGGCTAAAAGCGATTATTTATTTGTTTTTTTTTATTTTTCAAGGTTAATAACTCTTTTGAAAGAAAACAAGATAGGTTAGAGCGCTATGGTAAAGTACACGTGTATTTTAAAATTTGTTAAAAACGAAATCAGAGGTGTACCATTAAATCATTTTTTTTAAAGCAAAAGAGTATTTTTGTGGTAGCAAAAATAGAATAATAAAATCAATCACCTAGGTGACAGATATAGAAAATTTTATTTATTTATTATTATTATTATATATATTATTATTATTATTATTATCTATTAAATAGTAATAGGTAGTAGTAGTAGTAGTAGTTTCATGTGCAGAATTTTTCTTTTTGTAAAAATTCTAAATTCTGCACATGAAACTACTACTACTACTACTACCTTTAATATAATAATAATAATAATAATAATAATAATAAAAAAATACACACTGATTTAGTATTAGTTTATTTTCGTTTTATGTTTTTTCTGTACTGTTCAATTATGTATTATGACTTATAGTTAAAAATACTAGTACAAAATGTATATGATATATGTCCTCAGTTTTGTGTATACTTGTGAAGTTTAAACATTGTGTCTTTAGTTTGTGTGCTGTACAGTTTTTTAGTTTGTATTTATTATTCTAATTCGTTTACATTTACAATTGTTTTAATAGTCGGTATAAATAACTCTGAAGAGCTAATGTTACTTTGTTTTAAATCGACTGTCCATAAATAATAAAACGTTGAATGATAATAAAAGGAGACAACTCACGCCAAATCTTTAATTAAGACTTGATTTATCTCCCTTTCGCCATATAACAATTAATATTGATTCAAATTTGATAGCAGATAGGAATGACCAACACAAAGGCAAATAAAGCGAAATTTTACTAGCTAATTATAATCACTGGTCCCACACACACACACACACACACACACACACACACACACACACACACACATTGATATGTTTTCAAACATGAAGTTTTATAAGTTAATACTTATGTATGCCTTAAATTAGTGACTTTAATTTTGTTGTTCCTTGATGAGCTCAGTGTGAAAATCAATCGAATCAAATTATTCTCCCTTCAGAATTAACAAGCTTGTCAGAAGTTGTATTGCTCTCCTGTAATCCATTGGTATTTTAATCAAAGAAAACCTTTGACGTGACAAGTTATTACTGTAACGTAATTTCTTCATTAGAATTCATGACATTTCTATCTACATTCTTAATTAAAATGACGTTGGACTCCTGTTTGATGCATATGGAGGAAGTAATTTATATAAGATCCTAAATTTTAACGATTTTTCTAAACATTTTTTTAACAAAACGAAAATAAATATGAGATAGCTTGTATATTGTTATACCTGATAGCTTAATTAAAAGAGAGTTGGGTTTTACCAGCGACATGTAATCGCTGGTTGTACATAATGTTCAGACCACTATGTTGATAATACATCAGGTCTGAAGATAAATTAAATATAAGAATAAGGCGCTTTTTGCAAACAATTTGTTCATCGCAATTTGACATCTCCATAATCTCCATATTTTTTTCAAAAAAATTTATATTTGGACCTAAAGATAGACATCTCCATTTCAATCGTTCAAATTATATTAACTTAAATCTAAAGCGCGGGCTAAGAAGGGTCACAGCGCCTTCCCCAGACTTTGTTCGAATATTAATCCTGCAAGGAAAAATCCTAGTGTGAGAAGTTTAATTGCCGAATGTTTGTAGTTTTCTCCGGGCTCTCCGGTTTCTTCCACAATCCCAGAACTAAGTGTTTTGATCTAAGCGAAATAATCTTTACTGGGAGCGTATAACACCATAACTTCACTTAATGTAAATCTAGCATATTCCTGCAATTTGTTTTGGACCAACGAATAAAACAAGTTTTGAAAAGAAAATCAATACAAGTGTTGTAAACTTTAAGTGTTTTTTATAATAACACCTGAAATGACTGAATATCATAAAAGTGGATAATATTGTCAATATTTCAAATTCGAAAGTTCAGTAAATTCTTAGTTAAGACTTCGCTAGGCAACAACTGGAGCAAGGTCCATTTTTTAAATAATTTTTTTTTCTGAAAAAGTCCGCCTTTAGTATCCGATTTGCGACATATTCTGGTGTTTTGTTATTGCCATTTTTGTAGATATTCTGTTGTCATTTTGTAATATTTTTGTGTCATTTTTGTAAACATTCTTGCTTAATTTTTATAGATTCTTGAGTTATGTTTTATGTTATGGTGTCATTTTTGTCACTAGAAGCTCGTTATATCTATACTGTGGTTTTGTCGAAGATCATTTTAAAACTGGGACAAGCCTGTAAAATAATGATTTAACTCCTAAGTGTAAGGATTGAAAACAAATGTAAAATAAGTCGAAATGTCATGTCTTCGTGCAAAAATTGGTTTTGTCATTCCATCTTGTGTCAGACATATGTCGGCTTTTGTTATTGTTATTCTGGTTAAATCTAGTACGTCTAATTTAGCTGAATATTTCTATACAAAACAATTGAATGTAATACTGGGTTGCTGCCTGTCACATCTGGTCATGTAGTTTGTGATGAAATCTTATATTTATACGAAGAAAAACCAGCTGTGGTGTAAATTAACGATACAATATGTACAATCAATAGATCTGACATTGGATTTAGAAAAAATCAATACCGATAATAATGTAGAATCCAGTGTCAAATATCTGATAATAAAGTGCGAAAATACATGAAAACAAAATCGATGATTTATGTGGATTAAGCCAAAGATTTATGTTCGAAGTATGCTTACGCTAAGAGTATGAATTTAATACCTATACATATATATGTATATATATTTCTTTTTGGTCAAAACTTCAGAGTGTCATAGACTGCCTTCTGTACATGATACTTTGAATTTGATATCGGGTTGAAAAAGGAATAGTAAGAGTACTCCAATAGTATCATAAAAATAGTATTTATTTACAGGGCATGATTAATTCATTAATCAAAGAGGACAATTATATAATCGGTGGTCCCGGTAAGTGTTCGGCGTCTTGTTCATATGTATCTTTGAAAATTTTAAATATTTCGCGGTTTTTTTTTTTTTTTTTAGTTTCTTTGGGTATGAATTGTTAAATAGAAAATCTGTTACCAATTGCTCACATCTGTATAACTCATGTTACCGAGAAATACCATTTAGTCAGAAATAAGATAAAATATATTTAATGTTAATTTTTAAACACATCTTATATTGGTAGTATTCGGACAAACGTTATCTAATTTTGTCGAACCAAGAATTGTAAAGTGGCGCCAATATGTTTAACAAATCTCTTTTTATAATTACTATAACCTAATTTTACAGAAGAAAAGAGTTCTTAACCAAAAATTTTATCTTGATATTTTCGATTTGTAAACACCTATGAAGCTCAGCTGATCCAATTGAATATTTCCTTTTCCGAGTTAAAGAATTTTCAAACACAAAATATTATCATAAAATTTTATTTTCCTTCCAATTAGTTAATAAAAGTACATAATTCTAAATTATTATTATTATTATTTTAAATATATTCTAAAAAGTTGTATTTTCATTCTACCTTCTTAAGTTTCAATAAGAATGTTAAAAACACAACCAGCGTGTACCTATTTTATATTGTTTTTTTTTCAAACAAACTTTTCTTCTTGTCAATTATATAACTTTTATTCTTGTATTATACTGGGAGAGTTTAAATACCATTACTATACTGTTAATACACGATTCTTAATTCTATTTACATCACGCAACATCCGTTAAAAATCAACTTTCAATGTTTTCTACAAACTGCTATGTTTGAACAAAAAATAACAATTTTATTTTAAGTTTCTGCTTGTCGGATGGATAAAACTTTTCCGAAATATCTGGTAAAAGGACATTTTGCAGCTCGCTGTAAGTTTAAATTTAAAAGAAAATTTGTTAACAATAAAGTAGTTAATATATTTTTGAAAACATCGCTATCAGCTTACAGAATATTGTATATTGTTTTCATCTTTTAAACATATTTGCACTGTTTTGCCTTACTTCAATTGCATGTTGCTCCATTTTTTAAGATTGATTTTTCTCCGAATCCGATGCCATGTCTTCTCCACTGTCCTTCTTTTCGCATTTTATTTCTTTCATTGCATCTTGAAGTTGTTTTGATCCATCCGGAAGTTTGACTCTGTTTACCTTTTGCAATGTCTTTTCAACAGATTTTTTGTCAATGGTAACATTCTTTCCATTGAAGAAGTTATTTTCATTGATCAACTTCGTATGAGAATCATGCTCTAGAGCCAGTATGTTGTGCATCACGTGGGTAATGTTTTCAAAATTTTTGTCTTGTTCAGAATTTGTATCCATAATTTTTGCGATGATTTTAAATGAAAACTTATTGCATGCGTCTGAAAAGAGGGTGTTAGTTTATGTTTCAGCCCGCAATAGCACTTTAACAACTATTCGTAGCGTCGTCTTTTTAAAAATGTCCAGAATCTTGCAATTGCTCTCTGTTTATAGAAATTTGGACTGTGAGAAAACTCACAGGTATTGAGTTCAAAACAAATATAATTAAATTTTTATAGCAAAATTAACATTATATTATTATCGATAATTGACCTGATTCAATTAAAACCGGGAATTTTTCCAAATTGGACAGTTAAGAACAATATCATATAACTAATGTCGATCCATTAATCAATTTGCTTGACAATAATATTTACACAAACGTTATTTGAAAACAAAATATAAATGTCAATTTTATTAGTATCAAGTTTTCAAGATAGCAGTTCGGCAATTTGGACCAATGTTTGACAAGACATGTCGAAGTACTCTCTTTCTTCCTTTCTCCGTCGACGTTATATCCATGCAGAATTGTTTTATTGTTATTGACATTATTTTTATGTTTGTAGTTAATATGTTAATGATCACTGTTACAATGATTCCACTTGCTTCTTTTTATGTGTTTATTATTTCATCAACATAATTGCTACTTGTTTTGAACACAGTAAAATGTTTTATTTACAATTTATAACATCTATAATAATACCATTATAAATTATAACTAGGTCATACACTTATAAAGTACATTTTGATTTTGTTGAGCGGTATTGAAATATTAATGTTTAGGTCAGCGACCGCAGTTCTATTGTCTGAAATATTTTTCAAATTTTTAAGAATATTTTGAGTTTCATATTAACAGAGATAGTTAATTTAAATTTATTTATTTATCAACTTGTAATTGATAAAAGTAAGAATAATTCAGTACCAGCGAGAAAACATCTTAAAGGAACAATAAGTTCATTAAAAAGTCTTTTTTTTTACCTGAATATCACTTTGAAGGTCACTTGTACCTTGAATTTGACCGTTTTCATATATTGTTTAACTAATGAAACAGCATATAAAAATATGTATTTGAACTCGTAATTTTCGTCAATGAGTAACTGATTTATACACATTTTTACCTCCTGTTTTGTCATTTGTAGTTTAGTGTTTGTTTGTTTAGTTTGCTTTTGTGATATGTTGGTGTTTTTGTTTAGCTTCCTTTCTTTCTTTAACTTCTTGTTCAAGTTGCCACTTACGTATTCGAAAATTACTACTAAATGTTTGCCGTTGTTTCTTTTTCTTTGTTTTTTCATCGGTTGCAGGTCTTCTACCGCCATCATCAGAAACGTCACTACTTCCGGATCCGCTTATGTCATCAATAATAACTTTTAGTTGGTTTGATCCACTTGGTAAATTAAGTCTGTGTACTTTATCTAATGTTTTTTCTACATCACTCTTATCTATAGGTATATCCTTATTTTCAAAAAAAGTCCTATCTCCAATGGCTCTTTGATAAGAATAATGTTCTAAATCAAGAATATTATCCATCACTTTTGCTAAATCACTATCTTTCCTTAATAAATCTTGCTTTGAGTTCTCCATAATGATGCTAATGATACCTTTGATGTATACTATAAATCATGTAACACAGGTAATATAGTTTTAAAAAAAACTCTTTAAAACATGGACTATTAAACGTAATTTCTTTCCTCCGACAAACTGCAAAATTTTCTAAATAGTATTCATTTTTTTTGTTCATTTTATCGACAAATTAATGTTTACGTACAGATTTAATAAACGTACATCAAATATTTATAAGAACTTCGAACGAAAACTGATATTCCAAACAAAATAGAAAATATTTACAATAAGGATAGTTAAAAGTTCAATTTGACTTCAGGTTCAACATTTCTAATAGAACAAACACATTCCAACGTTTTCTAAAAACAAGTACATGTATTAAATAACAAATATTTTGATTTGTGACGTTTTTCTATATAACTTTAACGGTTGAAAATCAACAAACGAGTAATTTTGTTGAATAAACCAAACACTTTTACGATTTCAGCACTGGATTTTAAATTTGATAAGCTGGCCTTATTACCAATTATGTATAGTCTGACCAAATGTTAATTCCGTTAAACTTGACGACCACTAATTCAGCGCAAGATATTTTCTTTTTAAATTCTTGAATTAAATGTGTAAAGTAAAAGGCTAGCAACATACCAATGCCTCCGCCGTATGCGCTAGATAATAGACGCGGTAAAGTAATACAGTGAAAGGCTGGCAATATATCAATGACTCCGTCGTATGCGCTAGATAATAGACGCGGTAAAATAATACAGTAAAATGCTCACCCCGTCGTATGTTCTAGGTAATGTATGTGTTAAATGCATGTGTATGTAAAGTTTAGTTGAGAAATATCTATAAGATTAGAAAAGACTATAAAATACAAGAAAATTGAAAAGACAGATTGGAGTTACAGGTTTTAATACAAATACTTTACAAAACATTAAAGAATTTTTATACTTATCATATTTATAAACTTGTTATAAAAATAATTTATATAAAAAACGCTATGAATATGGCTTAAAATATTACTAAACGACTAAAATGACAACAATGAATTTTTAATCTAGTGAAAATGCTCAAAAAGGATACTGTTCAATAAAGGGTTCATTCTAAATTAGATAAAATAATATGTTAACTTTTAGTTTCTTTACACAATAGGTTCATTAGTTTTAACTAGAGTTCCATGTTTTCTGACACTATTTACGTCGGCAAAAATACATATTTAAATAATAATCATTGTATATTATATTATTCTCCTAAAGTTTCTTCATTAAATCTTAGTACCCGTTTACTTCTGCATTGTAAAATTAAGCATTGGGTGAATGCACGTACGATACTTTAAAGAATAACATTTTAAAATTATTATAATTATTATCCTTTTTGTTGAAAATCTGTTCTATAATATAATATGTATAATCAAGATAGTTATTGATAGAAAATTTTACAGACTCTGGATTCTGGAGCGTATGCTTCTACAATGCTAACGCAATAAAAGCGAAAATAGAGATGAACAATCTTTTTAAGTGACCTGATTGATAAATTTCAGCATTAGTTTGATTGTTTCTTTTTGTAAGTAAACACAAAACATGTCAGTGTTTTTAGCCTAACGTTCAGAGGTCTGATATTGACGTGTATGACGTGTAACTTCGCATCAAGGACAACTTTAAACACTTTTTCAAATCCCCTGCCAGTTGACACTTATTTCCAGTAGTTTACCCTTAAATGATCATATTTCTTCTAAATTCGCCTATTCTTCATTACGGCTATTCGTAATCTCTCTCGCTTTCCTCTTTGTAATCGTGCCACATGTCTTCGATAAATGATAAAATTTCTTCTAAATTCGTCTATTCTTCATTACGGCTATTCGTAATCTCTCTCGCTTTCCTCTTTGTAATCGTGCAACGTGTCTTCGATAAATGCCATAAAAATGTCGTCTAAATGAAAATTGAGCTGGACTAGTTGCCTCAATTTCTGATAACTCTTGTGCCACGGTTTCAGATGGTGCTACTTCTAATTTATTTATATGGGTTGCCACTACAAATGCTTCAATATTACTCTCTTGATTGCGACGTTCGATTCTAAATAAACCGTTTTCTCCCCAATCTGAGCCCCATGAGTTAGCACAAAGCTGAAATATAGAAAATTAGCTCTTTAAAGCTACAATGATTTTTTCTATGCATGGTATAAAACGACGCACTTTTCTTAACTATGCCTCTCATGAAAAATGCAATACTTGGTTCCATGATAAAACTTTTACTTACATTAAAATTCGCGGGGAAACCTGCTGCTACAAAAATCTTATTGTAGAACATTGACTACGTGATTCTTTATCGAAAACGAGGCAACGTCAATAGACAGCAAAGAAGCATATTTTTTGACAAGGGAGGCAGCAGAATAGTAAATAAACACACACAAATACATGTATATCATTTGTGACTGCATAAAGACATAAATGACATTTTAGAATTCAGTTTTGTTCCAGTTGGCTTTTATTCTTTACTTTGTACAATCTGTCTTTGTTCTTGCATGAACATGTTTTCTTTCTGTCGATGCCATTGTTTACTTACAAGTAGGACCTCTGCGCTGGCTTCAAGCTGATAATTAACATATAATCAAGTTGTCTGAAGCTTTAAAGATTTCCCTTTTGTTATGGGCTAATGTGATATTAACTTTAGAAAATGAATAAATTTCCTGATCGTAATAACAACTGATTTACATTGACAAAAACATTTTAGGGAAATATTTTCTTTTCAGTAATGGGTAAACTTAAAACAGCTTCAAATGAGAACTCTAAGACCAAAAAACACGAATAGTGTTAAACTTTTATACAGGTATATCGAATAATAATTAGCACTAAATGCCAGGTCTAAACAATATGTTGGGCACAAAATAAGATCGTTACTTCATTGAAACTGTGTACAATAATGTGAACACCGAAATCAAAAGCTGCAAAGTGCTCCAACATATTATATCGCTTTCAGTCTCCAATAACTAACAGAAGCTAAAATATTTAACCATGGGTGAATCAAATAATTTAGCTTCCGATCATTTGTGTCAATGTATGGTTTTGTTTAGATTTTCCATTTGAATATTTGAATAATAATTTAAAAACAAACTGGCGATATCAAGGTACAGGACAAAAATTTCAACTTGTTTAAAAAAGTCAAATTTATATTCGGGATTTGTCTTTAGATCTAGACGGACAAATACCATCACATAATATGTTAATCAAGGAAGAAGAAGATTAACAAGTGACATGAGATCGTTTGTTTAGTCTAGATATAGATTGTTATCAAATGTAATAAGACAATATTTATATATATATATATATATATATATATATATATATATATATATATATATATATACTTAAACTTGCAAAAGTGTTGGGTCTCGCATATAAGACCTAAATATTGGGACCACACAGAAATACTGTAGTTAGATGAACAATAAGTTCAGAAACTAACCATCTTATGATGCAACAACACATGTATAGCTATGTATAAAAGTTTTTTCTAGTGCTTATTTGACTACCAGTCATGTCTTTTTAAACCCAATTTTTGGGTCGAACCCAATAAATTTATCAAAATTTATTGGGCCATGTAAGAGAAGGCCCAATAAAGTATACACCATATACAATATAGTTGGGACCCCCTTGTTAAAGACCCAATATTTTATATATCATCATCCAATTAAAAATATCATGTGTAGGACAACTATGGCATGTATTGCACAAAAAATGGAATTTACATTAATGTCTTCAATTATATATAAATATTTTTTCAGAGAATTTACAAAATATTACACCTCATTTGAATATATTGCGAAAATTGGTCATAATGTATGTTAAAAGACTGGCTATCTTCTTTCAGAATTTCAAATTTGAACAAAATCATTTGATAATAGAGTCCACAATGGTCATTTATACGTTTTTTTTGTTTACAGTAAAAGTGACCATCAGATGTTGGGTCAGGTGACCTGGTACAAACTTTAGCCTACCCCACCTAAGGACCTTTCACACCATATTTGTTTCCAATAGGCTAAGTGGTTTCAGAGATAATGATTACAGTTTATGCACAGATGCCTGTTTCACTATGCTATAAGCTCAGCTGGCTTTAGCCAGTTGATCTAAAAAGAAACTTTTTAATTCTTGTGTCATGATTTGTCCATATGCAAAAGATGACATCATTAATACTATTCAGCACCACCACGAATATGTTTTTTGGCACAAAGTTTAAGAACAACTAGACTGGCAATCCCTAGGTATTCAAGTTAGGTTCATTGCAAGTTATCAATGTGCTTTAAAACTGTGCAATTCCTGCAACAAGCACTTCAATTGTGTGCATTGCCACAATTTCTGCAACTTCACCTATAGCTCGTGACCTCTCGATACAATGAAATACTCTTGATTAGGACGTTAAAACCAATTTTATCTATTGATCAACACTTCACAGATATTGGCTTTTTGTTACATAAAAAGGTGTAGATATCTGGATAATCATGCTTTTCTTCCAAGTAAAAGTTTTGCTGCTGCTGTGAAAGTACAAACAAACCTGTCAATATGGGCAAATTCATACCAAGGAAACATACCATTCTTGTCAAACATGGCAGGATCACTTTGTTTACCAAGTCATGTGATACAATTAAGATATATATAGATAAGGTAGAAGGAGATGAACCTACAGAATGATGCATCATAATCATGGTTTATTCTAGCCTAGCAGAACAATATTCTAGTATTCCTTTTGAAAAAACCTATCCAGCTTTATATTAGCACAAGGTAATTTAAAGTGAATACCAGTAGTCAAGATGAAACATGTTTGATAATTCAATATTTTCAGTTTTATAGACTGGATACAGATGAAAACTCCAATACAGAATGAAGAAAGCTCTTGGCATTTGTAGACAAACATCTGTCACCAGTAAATTCATTTTTTAAATGTGACATGTTCTAGTCAGTCACTAGTTGATCCAAACATTTAAAAATCTGGTGTTATTGATTCATTTATGAGGAAACATGCATGTTATTGCAGTGCTATGTACAGAAAGTAGAATGTTAATAATATATTTTGTATGGGAATATGCCCATTACTTGTTTTCTGTGAGTGCAAGATTTTCTGGAAAACATCTCACACAAAATACCATATCCAGTATACAATCTTTCAACAAAAATTGAAATAATAAAAAAAAATATTCAGATATGACACAATTTATTCAACAATTATAAACTAGGTAATTTGAAAATTTAACATAATGAAATACAATCTTTGAACACAATAAACTTCATAAACATACAAAATAAAAAAAAAATAATTCCTTTAAGTGACACTATAGGTTTGGAACAACATAGCTGGTCTATTTTATGTTTTTAGTAAAGTAACTTTCTGTCTCTTTCAAATTCATTGAACACTTGATCACAGATAATTATCAACATAATGTACTAACATTACGATTATGTAATTCTTTTTTTTAAAGTATTTAATCAGTACTATCACATTTTCTCAAAATTCTTTCATATTTCAACATTTTAACCCTAACAAGATATTATGTTTGTGACAAATAGCCACAGTGGCAAAGTCTGTATTGACTCTATCATGTGTGACCTTACATCATTTACACAGCAATGATGTTGTGCATAAAGATTTGTTCTTATGTTCTTAATTTCAACAGTTGTGTCAAGTTATTAGGCAAACGCTTCATGCATTGCGTAGAAAAATAACTCAAATAAAAAAACCCAAAAAAAATAAGAAAAAAACAAGAGGCCCAATAGGGCCTGTATTGCTCACCTGAAACAACCTTATTTTATTTTTTGCATTTTCTTTTAAAAATAAATCCAATCAGTAAAACATAAACAAACAAACACATTTCTATTATTTCAAGCAATATTTATCATAAATTTCCTTTCAATGGTTATGTACTTTCAGAGAAAAATTTAGGCTTAAAACAGACCTTACTTGCATATTACATAATTAGTGTACAAACAAATAATTGTACAGAAAAACAAACTACATATGTTCAATTTCCCTGAAATCTTTTTTCTTTGTGTCAAATTTAAAATTGTTTAAAATTGGTACATAAAGGAACCCATAATGACCATTTATATCATTTTGCTATTTTTAGTAATGGCAGCCATCTTGGATTTCAGACAGACATACATGTAGCAGTTATATTTTTTAATCTAAACCACCCAAGGACCTTTCACACTAAATTTCCTTTCAATTGGCAATGTACTTTCAGAGATTTTCAAAGATTTAGGCTAAAAATAGACTTTATTTGCATATAACGTAATTATTGCACAAACGAAAAATTGTACAGAAAAACACGTTATATATGTTTTATCCCCCCGACATCTATTTTCTATGTTTCAAATTTCAACAAAATCAGTAAATAAATAAACTCGTAATGGCCATTTATAGGTTTTTGCTATTTATGTTAATGACAGAAGATGTCTTGGATTTAGGATTACATGCCGGAAACAATTTTAATCTATAGTTACTAAGGACCTTCCACACCAAATTTCATTTGAATTGGCCAATTAGTTTCAGAGGAGAAGATTAAAGTATATGGATACCAGCATGCACTGACTCAAGCACACTTTACCAAACCATAAGCTTATCATGGCTTTGCCAGGTGAGCTAATAATAATAATAAAGAAATAAGTTAACTTTTTAAGTTGTTATAATTATACAGAATAAAAGATGGAACAAAAACAATACGTCACTAAAACTTCCGTACAAGTCAATAAAATCACAAACCAAATTTGCAGTAACATGAGTATTAGACGGTTTTCTCAATTTCCATATTTTTTGCTAAAAATAATCATTAAACCTGCCAATTAAAACATGACCTCAATTTATACATTCTATAGCAAATATATCACCAAAACTTCACTTTTTGTGAACAATGTTATTTAAAGATTTGCTCAGATTTATTAATCTAATTTCCCCCAAGAAAAAAATGATTTTGTAAGAGCATCAATCCATTTAAAATTTAAAACTAAGGACTCTATATTTCATTCACTATAGAAAACTTTAAAACAAGTCCATCATTATAGCACACTAAAAAATAGGCCAATTAAATCATGTAGATGTTCAACCTTTCATGATTTTCAAACATTTAATAAAAAAATTAAATCGAAGTAAAGATAAACAATTTAATGAAAAATTATGAAATCATTATTCTCAAAGATTAAAATTTTAAATGGCACCACAAAATAAATGCTCCTAAAAAAATTTGAAAAATATCACCTTTTATAGAGAGAGCCACACAATAAATAATTTTTCCCATTATAGTAAAATGATGAATTTTTAAAAAGAATTTTTTAAGTATTTCACCAATGATGCCTTACTGGCACCGCAGTTGTAACAAAAATAGTAATATTTTCAAAGTTACCCGCCAAAAAATTTTGTCACAAAGAAAATATTGTTATTTTTACAGAACCATTCATAACAAAAATCAAGTCAAGAACTGTATAACTATTATATAAATTTGCAGAACAAAATTTTCATATGCTGTTTGCTCTGTTACACATCAACTTTTTATTTTTAATTCAGTATTAAACCAAAAATAACACAAACAGTTATTACATGTAAGGATGAATTATAAAATTTTTGGTATAAATTTTTATGTCAGTTTAATGGAATGTTATAGTATGTGTGTTACGATAATTTCTAAAAATTTGCACTAAAATGTTTAAGTGCACAAAAGCACAAAACCAACACGTAACTTTGAAAACAAACTTCAAAAAATAATTTCATACAGATCAATATTGGAAAGGTTTCAATAGAAAAATTCATAGGACAAATGTACAAAAGTGAATCATTATGACCTTTAATGCTCACTTGCTCATGTTTCTTTTTTTCAATCAAAAGTCAAGATTTGTTTTTGTGAGTTATTTTAACATTTCATGTGAATTCAAATAATAATAATAATAAAAAAATAATTAAATTAACCTGTAATTAAATTTTCCTAAGAAAACACCACCATTTTTAGCCTAACATTGGCTGTCATCAATTTGTATGGATATACATTCTAAATAAAAACAAGAATCCTATGGAATTAGATGTCTCACTTGGTTATTTTTGATCAAGAAGAAATACATTTTTTAGATTCAGTATTGACACAATTTTGTGAGGTATGCATAATTAAACTATGATGACATTTATTTTTTGCATTTCAAAACCAAGATTTATCTCCCAAAATTGAATAAATTGTCAACAGATATTGTATATAATTTAGAAAGTACTCAAACATCATATTCAATTGAATTCACCAATTTTAACATTTTCTCAAAATATGTAGTTTTTATCAGAAAAACCAACAAAAAGGTCAATGTTTCCAAATTATTCGTAAAATATATGTAAGTTCCATCTTGGTACATGATAAATTCAAAATTTCGAAACAAAACATTGAAAACATTGAAAAATGGGCTAGTAGGAGCATTTCTCAAAATTCCTTTCTTTCCCTCTAAAACTTCATGTTTTTACCCCAAAATTAGTTGTAACATCAGTCTCATATAATACTCATGTAATCATAATTAAACTGCACGATTGAACTGTGTTTCAAATTTCACTCTAATAACAGTGTAAATTTAAGAGATATAGACTTAAACATACAACTTGCACATTTTGACAAGTCGCTGACACCGGGAAAGTAAAACCTTAGTCTCGCCTTCTGAAGACCAAAGTCACCAGTCCAGACAACAAACAGTGTACCATACCTTGTAAAACAATCAGCTATTCATCATTTGGATGGAAGTGTTACAAAATCACTGTGATTTCCCATGTTTCATGTTGTTTAATTTTTTATCTTATATGAGGCAAAGTTTGTGAAGTTAAGAATGGTTAACTTTTTCACTTTCAACAAATCGGTGTTATGAATACTTTTTTCACTATTCAAGTAAGGCTTGAAATTTTTTCAAAGCAGTTCTGTTTCTTCTTCTGTCCGCCGTCTCTTAGTACTTTTCCTATGTACTGGAAGTACATTATAAACACTTGACCTTGAAAAGTTTAAACCCAGTTCTTGTGTCACAGAGGGTGTAGCATGATAAAATATCCCATTACACAATGCTAAAACATCCAACTGCACAATGCAATCAGTACATATCACAGGTAAAAACTTGAATGTTAAACTCCCATTCTTGTGATCTTAAGTGTACTGGTATTAATTTCACTGTCACTTTTCTCAGCTTTACACAAATCTTAAACAGAAAACATTATTAAGATTATTCAGGATGAATCTGGATGATATATAACATTATAAAGATTATTCAGGACAATACACATACAAATCCCAACTATAAAGTATAAAATATACATGTAGTTTAAATGAATGAACATCTTGTTTTGCTAGGAACACATATAATACAACAGCAAACAAGTACCTGGTAAAACAAGGAAGCAAAAATATGCAGCTAAATACAAGAAGTTAACACATTAAATGTGTAAAGACATGTTTAATATGGGTGAACAGATACAGTGTAAAACAAAAGTTCACAGTTCATCTCATAACAAAGACTAAACTTCAGTAGAACATGCAGAACCAACATAAAGATGTGTTTGTGAAACGAAAAAAGTTCACAGTTCATCTCATAACAAAGACTAAACTTCAGTAGAACATGCAGAACCAACATAAAGATGTGTTTGTGAAACATCTATGCCCCTAGTAGCAGCTGTTTATAGAGTTGTACTCTGTGTAGTCAAAGGTAAACTTTTAGTAAAGTCGCAAATGTCTTGTATAATACTAAATGCAATCAGTGCAAAGCACATGTGAAAACTTGGATATATCTCTTTGGGTGCTAAGTAATGAATTATCTCCCCTTAGACCCAACCAGAAGTAATATTTTGAAGAAGATCAGAAACTAATAATTATTTTTGAAAAACTGTTATTTTTTGTCTTACGATGTACATCATTGAAATTTTGCCTATCTGTTGTAATATTATTGAAATTATAAAATAACAATCATTTTAATGAATTTTGTACATTGTATAAACCAAATTCATAAAATAAAATTTAATTGTGTAGCAAATGATCTCTCATCAAAAGATCTTACTCAGTGAAAAAAGTAATGCATAATATGCCAAAAGTAAGCCATGTCATCAATTCCAAGAGAGTCAACATCTTAAGTCATGAAATCGAGAAATTACAAATATTAAAATCTGCTTCAAAATATATTCATGAATGTCCAATAAAGCTGCAAAAGCAAATATAAAAATGAGGTCATTACTATATATCACTATCACAATTATTGCAATGAGGAAATCCACGACGATGTTTGGAGCAACAGAAGAAATTGTAATATCATTAACTTGGTATTCAGAACAGTCTCTTGTGTGTTTTCTTTATCAAAGAAAATAAAAACAAATACACAAAAAAAACAATGTTAAATTTTTTTGAATATTTCTGTCTGATGAAAAATATATAAAATAGTAGTAAAAGCAAAAAGGAAAAAAAAATACCTGTAGGTTATTAGCTTGAACCTTTTACTTTGACAACATTTTAAAGTTCATTTGAAGAAAATGCTAAAAATGAAAACCCTATGTCACTATATGCTCAAATAGTCGAGTTATAACATTTTAAATCCATTTTAAGAAAATTGCATAACCAATTTTTTGACTGACTTCTATGAAATAAACAAACTTTAGACTAAAGACTCCGAGTTTTTTCCACAGATATTTTCAGTCCAGGTCACCTTGACCTAGTTTATGTAGCCATAGCAACAACATGAACAAACTTGAAATTTAGTATAAAGATATGGGCTTAATCGATATTTTTCATTGCATGGTCATACATGTACATGTAAACATATATGTACATGTAAACATACATGAGCTCGTACATATGTACATCATTCCCTTTCCATCATTTGAAAAACAGGTAAACACAACACAATAAGGTATGCATTTTATACCTGCTACTGAAATATCTGACAAACTCATTCCTTTATAAGTAAGCACATCCCCTTTCTCCACTGCAATCAAAAGCTGCAACACCTTAAAAAAAGAAATAAAAGTAGAAGAATTACATGTATGTTGCAATAAAACACAGCTTTAAGTTTTAACTTCCAAAACATTTAAATACAAATTTACTTTTTTTTATTCATAGTTTAACACTTCATGACCAGTTTAACTCAACCAAGGGTTTTTTTCTTTCAATCTTGAACTTTGTAACATTTGGCAACTAATTTTAAATGATACAACAAGAGATGAAATGAGTTATTGGGTGCCTATTTATCATGTAAAGTTATGGCTGTTATAAAAGTGTTATAACTTAAAATACTGTGCTAAAAGAATAAATTAGCAAAGTTCAGTGGTATTTCCTTGCATATCCAATTCACTGAACTGTTTGAGCATATTGAAAGCTTTTTAAAAATTCAAAATCTGATCATATTTTGACTTGTCATGATGATGCTATGACAAAGCTTGAATAAAAAAATACCAGTTTTTATTATCAGAAAGTATATAGGAATACTTCAGTGCATACAGATAATGGCAAATCTGGTACTCTGATTAAAATTTGTTACCTGTCCCACCTCTATTAATCATATATCATGTACCCCAAACATGATACAGTGGGTACCTTTTTTAATAAACAAATTAATGCTTTATACCAGTAGGGAAAGAGTTTAGTTAATATTTTAGCAAATCAGAAGGCTAATGCTCAAATACACAAAGGAAGCTGTTTTATGATTTACCAAGAAAAAAAATGTTTATAAACATACCACAGACATTTTTTATGTTGAATCGGATAATCTTTAATTCTCTTTGTGGGTTTTGACACCATGACCCAAATACGTTGCCAGCATTTCTTTTTCATTCTCATTCATATCTAATATCTATAAAACATAAAGAGTGAGTGAATAAGATACTGTTTAAAACCACATCAGCATTATTACAGCTTTTCTCATCTAGAAAATTTAAAGTCCATGTCCCATAATTTTGTTGAAAATCAGTGAACCAGAATCAAACTCTGTAACTTATTATGGTAGACTTGCATACCAAATTTGATTTCAATATCTGCAAGTTTTTAAAAACAAGAGGCCCAAGATGGCTCTAATATGCTCACCTGAGTTTAAATGTAACTGGTATGTCTTGATAATACCTGGTTAAGTCATAACATGTTGCCTCAATAAAAGTGGTTTCAGATACCATTATTTTTATTGTTTTGGTTTTTAATTTTATAGGTCACTGTGACCTACTTTTGGTAGCCAAAGTGATCTGACCAGTAGTGTCTGAGAAGAAGTCTTTTGATGGATGTATGGATGGATGGCAGAGTCCTTATCCATAACAAAAGCTCACATGAGCAATTTTCAGATCCGGATTTAAGACTTTACAGATCCGACACATTAATTAAAATATTTAAAAAAAATTGTAAAATTCAACTGCAAATTATTTTTAAAAAATTGTTCAATTAATTAAAATAATGTCACATTACAATGATTTTGTAAACAAAAAAAAAAAAAAAAAAAAAAAAACAAAAAAAAACCAAAAAAAAAAAAAATTCAAGGTTTTAGCTTAATCTACATATCAGTATCACATGTACCGTATTTCAAAAATAATAATTCACTAAAAAGTAAAAATACATAACATCTCTTCCATGCACCATTGTAAGTCATAAAATTCAGAAATTAAAATAATAATAATAATAATAAAGGTGGCCTCACTGGGATTTGAACCCTCGACCCTTGGGTTGCCGTATCACATGTATTTAAAAAAAAAAAAAAAAAAAAAAAAAAAAACCACTAAAAAGTAAATATTCATAAAATCTCTTCCATGCACCATTGTAAGTCAAAAAATTCAGAAAATAAAAAAAAAATAAATAAAAATTAAAAAAAAAAAAGTTGCCCTACTGGGATTTGAACCCTCGACCCTTGGGTTGCTAGAATTGAAAATGAAAAAGGTCAAAAAAAGCGACTTGTATTTTACAGAATTTCATGAAAATTGTCAAACATATGTTTCTTCACATAAGATAATGATGTTTGGAAAAAGAGTTCACCTAAATTTATTCATAATTGTAATTTTTGTAAAAGAACTATTTACAATATACAAAAAATAAACGCAAAAATGCGTAACCTAATTTTTCATAAAAAATTGATGAAATTCACAAACTTGGTATATAAGATGCTGTAGATGCCAAATATCACATCAGATTTTATCTCAGTGAAGTGGTTTTGGAGAAGATTTTTTTTAGGTTTTTAACTATGTAGGTCATTGTGACCCACATTTGGTAGCTATGGCAACCAAAAACACAAATCTGAAAGGCAATGTTCTATAGATGCTTTTGACCAAGTTTAAACAAATGTGACCAGAAGTTTCTGAGAAGAAGTCGTTTGAAGCAATTGTTGACATGGACGAAGGAGGGTCTGCCTCTATTGATACCAATAGCTCACTTTAGCACTTTGTGCTCAAGTGAGCTAAAAATAAATCCATAAAACTAATGTTTTAAGAAAATTTTCTAAGTCTAACTCCAATAATTTTATCTAAAATCAGTGAACTGGAACTCAAACTCAAACTTGATCTGTTACTAATGAAGGCCTCACATACTAAATCTAAAATTCAAAAATTTATGTGTATATGAACCAAAGCTTGAATCTGTTTTTTTTTATCATATCACATGATATTTTAGTCTTATAAATGCTTGGAAATTCAAAATAAATCCTCATGTTATTAAGAAGTGGAAGGTTCTGGGGTTGAACCCCGACCAGGTGTGACCCAAGACTTGAAAGTGTGTAGTGACTGTTTTTTTTGCCAAGCACTCAGCATTACGAAATTATAGTCATGGTTCTCTAAGATGGGAACTTAAAATAGACAAGGTCCTGTGTCACGGACGATGTGGTACAATGAAGAACCCTGCTGTATAATGCCATCAGCACAACGCACAGGCAAAATTCTGCACTTTTGCCTATAGCTGGCGACATCTCAATATAAGTGAAATATTCTTGACCGGGCCATTAAACACCATTACTCAACTCAACTCATGTTATAAAGTTCAAGAGATGTTGTAAAACAGCCAGTGCTCATATCAACAGAGTGTACCGGTACTTTTATACAATGAAACATAATAACTAGTCAGCAGTCCATCAATAATTCCATGGAGATTTCTCCTCTTCTTACATGGCCGTACAAGGCAAAGTGGTACTGTCACTGGCTTTCAAAGTCAACGGTTGTGGGTTCAAACCTCACTCAGGACTTTGAAATTTTCTGAGATAATTTTTATCTTCGAATTCTGAAGACTCCTCTTCAGAGTTCGAAAAAGTCAGTTGGCCACTTGTGGCCACTACAGAGGCTGCTTACAACTAGAACCGAAAGAAACTGACTGAGCAAAGATAAACTTATACCATAAAAATCTTAAAAGTATGTGATTTGAGAGGGTAATTGGATATTTGAAAAAAATCTGCCTTTCATTAACCAGCCTGTTACTATTTCTAGTGCTATGTGAAAACTACTTGGTGCTGAGTACTTAATGCCTGGTTTCTTGGCACAGTGCCAAGCTGTTATAAAAATTTTATCTGAGCACTGATGACCAACTATAAAATTTATCAACAACACAAAGAAACTAGTGCATTTGTAACTGAACAACACATATGCTTTTAAAATATGGATAAACTTTATACAAAAATAAACTCAAGATGTTCTTAAACTCTAAATATGCTTTATAGAAATGTATTTGAAAAACAAATACTTGTAACACCATCAACAAAAAACAAGAATACAAAATGACTTTCCCTAAATTTCAGAGATTTACAGGACATTCAGTCTTGAAAAGCTGAAACTTTTACCCATTCAATAGACTGATCACCATACATAAAAGTGTAGTTTATATGGATATCATAATTGAGTTAAAAATATACAAATCCAACCTAACACATCTGAGATTTCCCTTCTCACTTTTCCTCATATTTATTATTAACCAACTTTCGATTCTTCTACCTTGTGGTTGTACTTAATTATTTACCTGGTATAGCTCGATGAACGTATTTGATCATTAGCATTTTTCTTAATCTAGAAGACATCAACCACAACAGGCAAAAGTTTAGTAAATTGATGTCAAATTCATGCTTTTCTGGCAGTTTTAAAGCATGTGACATTCAAACATTTTTTCGATTGAGAATTTTATTTTTAAGGTGATACTAAAACCAAAACCAGACATTCTGACATCTGTTCCCGGAAATTTAACTGGTTTGTCAAGCATTTTTATCTGCCGTGTCAGAGGTCATACAAAGTTTGGGGAAGCCTGACAATTTGTGCTATACACTGCAACCTGTAATTTTAAAACTCCTGACTTTGTATTGACACCAGATATAAAAATGTTACAGTGCCTTAAGTTCTATACTAACAATCTCACATATAACCAGTGTCCAAACAAATTTATAATATGAATATATATTATGTACTATCTGGAATACACAAATGACAACCAACTTGAATTGATATTTAAGACAAAAGTTGCAACTATGCATACCTAGGTTTAAAACAAATATGAATTGTAACTTGCAGTCCTGGAAAGTGTACTAGATTCAAGGTTACATAACCGACTTCTTTAAAAAAATATCTAGGAACAAGCACAAGATTTGTGGTTTTGATGGTGTGGTTATAATCCTGTCTACTCTAGCTAGGCCTAGTTGTGCAGTTAATACAAACCAGTAGGTTAAATGGTTAATGAAGCTAATTTGATTCTGTTGAAAGTATCAATATATTTCACTTTTTCCTTTTTCGAATAGTTGTTGTTTAATATTTTCCACAATTATTATATAATTATGCAGAGATTTTACAGATCAACCTTAAATGTTTTTATGGATACAGAATTTTTAAATTTTAACTACTTGCAAAACTATTGAAGCATTACAGTAAGAATACAAATAATAGTAAATGTCTATCCAGGGCTGTAAAATAGCCACTGCAACTAATTTTATGTCTTGTACAATACAATCAGAGTCTTTTTGACAACAGGGCCAGGGCTCTATGGATGAGTAAAATAAGTATTGGTTTTTGCTATTGGGGGGGGGGGGGATAGTAAATATAGAACTGTAATAGATACAATTTTGTACTTAATGGAATCTGCCAGTGGTACCACCTGATCAATATCAATTAATACATGTATGTGTGTGTAACAGGAGAGAGAAAAATGCAGGGTCGGACCGGGGATCGAACCCGGAACCTCCCGCACTATAGGCGAGTGCTCTACCACTGAGCTACCCAGACCGCTACATTCCTCCCCTGTTATTCTTGAGTTTCCCATGATCCTATGGGAAATCTCACCCCGAATTCCCTCGGATAGACTTTATACGGCCGAATATATGTCAGTCCATCACTTCCGAGGGCCACACTGGCCACCAAACTGTAACAGGAGAGAGAAAAAATGCAGGGTCGGAACGGGGATCGAACCCGGGACCTCCCGCAATATAGGCAAGTGCTCTACCACTGAGCTACCCAGACTGCTACATGTGCGAGACATTTTGGAAAATGGGCACAGAGCAAATTCCAGGAACAACATCGTTTTTATGCGAAAACTTCAACTAATTCGATTCCATATCTGATGAAAATAAGTATTCTGTACAAACTTCAGTAGATATCACACAGTACACAGCAGACCCCTTTTATTTAAGTTAGGAATATTTACCAAGAGAAAAGTCATAGGGGCTTGATGTCAAGAACTTTGTGTTTTTGTTTTAAAGATTATTTGTGATTTCATTACAAGCGTGGTTACAAGTTCATACATATCGATAACTTTGCATGAAATCCATTTTTAACAAACTCAAAAAAATTCTGAAAATTGACACTAAGAAACGCAGCCCCTGTGTGAAAAATATAAATTTTAGATACTGTGAATGGGAACCAAATTAAGCAGATTAACAGTGCTTTCGTAACTTTCAAAAAAATTCATTCTTAGACTAAAATGGGAGATTTTATCGTATTTGAATCATCCGTTTCGGTTATTGTGCCAAACCTGTCAATAGTTCCAAAGACGTCGCCACTAGTGCCTTGGCATTGTACAGCACATTGATAGTGATGTATGATTCTATAGTTAGCGTCCATCGGATATTCGGCGGGTCCTGCGCAAAATCATTTACTTTCTGTATTTTGTCTTTTAAAATTTGCCTATACGAGAACAATTTAGTTTTGAATCGCTACAAAGACAATACTTACCACAATTTTCAGTCAAAAGGAAAGCCGCCATTTTCTTTTCGTACATCGTTTGTTTCCGTCTCTTTTCGTCATAAGTCGTATATCGGAAGCTGCTGATTGGCTGAATTTATACATTTATACATCTCTGGAAAGGTCTAACTATGATGAGCTAACGGTGTCGTATACATAGCCGATTTTCGGGTCCCAATAATTCGGTTTTAGACGAGACGTTATTTTAAGTTTATTTGAAAGAAATTTCAATTTGAACACAAGACTTTTGGAGACCCAACATTATTATTGGGTCATGTCCCAATTAATGGAAAATGACCCAATAGTTAGATGAAGACCCAATATTTCGAGTATGAAAATCACGAACGTCCCAATACTTATGCAAGTTTAAAACTATATAAATATATAATATATATATATATATATATATATATATATATAT
The DNA here is from genome assembly GCA_029721355.1 of Tegillarca granosa. Classification (NCBI taxonomy): domain Eukaryota; kingdom Metazoa; phylum Mollusca; class Bivalvia; order Arcoida; family Arcidae; genus Tegillarca; species Tegillarca granosa. The sequence continues at coordinate 23,603 of JARBDR010000111.1, forward strand.
ATTTTACATTTTTTATACATGTGATCTTTCTCAACATGCTGTATTTTATGTATTGCAATGCGTATTATAATTTAAGAAAATACATTTTTCATTTTAATTTCTATTTTCATTTATTTTTATTTATATATATATATATATATATATATATATATATATATATATATATATATATATATATATATATATATATTTTACATTTTTTATACATCTGATCTTTCTTTTTGTGTTTTTGTTAAAAAATCAAATTGTCAGTCTTTCATAATTTTTATTGTTTAGCATTCATGGAACGTGTTATGATATTATTCACTATTTCTTCATTGCCACTGCTAAAAATAATTTGTGGTGTGCAATGTTATTACTGTGTCCTAGCTTCATAAGATAGACATATAGGAGACTGAGTGAAGTGAAGTGGAGTAGAATGATGGTGTGTAAATGTCCTCAGTCAAGGATTTTTCACTTACATTAAGGTTGTTAGTTCTGGGAAGAAGAAAAAACACGAGTGTCCATGTAAAAAATCACTGACATTTGAGAAGCAATCTGAAAAACATTCTGGCATAAAGTTTTGCCCAAGTTGGATTCAAACCTAGTAAGCATCAGGGGCCAGGGCTTAAGACCACATTAACCACCAAGGCCCAGAACAAGATTTGCATTTGAAATTCCAGTACACACTTATTCAAATGCACTTATTCTTAGAATTAACACAGTGAAGATCCCTTCATTTTTGAATGATTAAAGTTCAATTTATTACTGTAATCAATCTAAAACTGATAGTTATTGTAATCAATTTAAAACTGACAGTTACTGTTATCAATCTAAAACTGAAAGTTACTGTTATCAATCTAAAACTAAAAGTTACTGTAATAAATCTAAACCTGATAGTTACTGTAATCAATCTAAAACTGAAAGTTACCGTAATCATTCTAAACCTGATAGTTACCGTAATCATTCTAAACCTGATAGTTACTGTAATCAATCTAAAACTGATAGTTACTGTAATCAATCTAAAACTGAAAGTTACTGTAATCAATCTTAACCTGATAGTTACTGTAATCAATCTAAAACTGATAGTTACTGTAATCCATCTTAAACTGAAAGTTACTGTAATCATTCTAAACCTGATAGTTACTGTAATATATCTAAAACTGATAGTTACTGTAATCAATCTTAAACTGAAAGTTACTGTAATCAATCTAAACCTGATAGTTACTGTAATATATCTAAAACTGATAGTTACTGTAATCAATCTAAAACTGAAAGTTACTGTTATCAATCTAAACCTGATAGTTACTGTAATATATCTAAACCTGATAGTTACTGTAATCAATCTAAAACTGAAAGTTACTGTAATCAATCTAAACCTGATAGTTACTGTAATATATCTAAACCTGATAGTTACTGTAATCAATCTAAACGTGATAGTTACTGTAATTAATCTAAAACAGAGAGTTACCATAATAAATCTAAAACTGATAGTTACTGTAATCAATCTAGAACTAATGGCAACAGTATCTATTTGAAATCTTATGGTTTCTTTATGATGGTAATTGAATATATCTTTCTTCAGTTTTTATTTCAGCATTCTAGTTACAGATAATGGTTGACATACAGATAATAGCCGATGCTATTAGGATAAAATCCATTTTATTGCTTTTTTATGACCCTGTAACTGTTATTTCGCCCACGAAAGAGTTTAGTTTTCCAAGGACATGTACATCTTCAGAGGTACAATACGATATTAACAAAGATTTATTTGTAGAGTTGTGCTGAGTAGTGTAAAATAAAGATCAAAGTGCATTTAAACAACAAAATATCACAGAGGTTCTGAACATGACAAAGAAAATAAAAACAAATGAACCATTTATATGGTCCACACTAACTAACTAACTAACTAAATAAATAAATAAATAAATAAATAAATAAATAAATGAATAAATAAATTTCAACAAATGAAAATTGAAATAAATTAATAAATAATAATTATTGTAAGAGGTAAAAAACAAGAGGCCTATGGGCCTTAACGCTCACCTGAAGATATGTCCAATATTGTTTGCAAAGTGCAGTAGACAATATATTACGTACGGAAACTTTAAAAGTTTTCTCAAGTTAAGAACTCCCACAAAACTTAATCAGAAATATATCCACTCACATTTCACTTATAAGTAGCTTATATAATATGCATGAAGTAACTGTAGTGCAATGAATGATTTCTAAATCATTAATCAATTTCAGTATACTAATGTCCTTGACCTTTCAACATATATTACCTTGAACCATATATGATTGTCATGTCAATACCTATGCATGAAATTAATTAATTAATTAATAATCTTAGTATTCCAATGTTGATATGACCTTGATCTTTGAACATGTAACCTTGAACCATACATCAAAATGATCGTTGTCGTATACAGAAAATTATTAGCTTTCAAGATAATTAGTAATTTAAGTCTTCTTTTGCAGCTATGACCTTAACCTTTCAAAAAATTACCTTTAACCATATATCAAAATGATCATTGTTGCAATACCTACAATATTCTAATATGCATGCCTATACAAAAAGTGTTATGAGTTTTTAAGATAATTAGCAATTTAAGTCTTCTTTTGCAGCTGTGACCTTGACCTTTAAACATATGACCTTGAACTATATAGCAAAATGATCGCTGTCGCAATATCTACAATATTCTTATATACATGCCTATACAAAAAATTAATAGTTTTCAAGATAATTAGCAATTTAAGTCTTTTTTGCAGCTGTGACCTTGACCTTTCAACATATGACCTTGAACCATATATCAAAATGATCATCATGTTTATACCTACAATATTCTAATAAACATGCCTATATAAAATGTTATTAGTTTTCAAGATAATAAGCAATTTAAGTCTTCTTTTACAGCTGTGACCTTGACCTTTTAACATATGACCTTGTACCATGTATCATAATGAGCGTTGTTGCAATACCTACAATATTCTTATATACATGCCTATACAAAAAATTAATAGTTTTCAAGATAATTAGCAATTTAAGTTTTTTTGCAACTGTGACCTTGACCTTTCAACATATGACCTTGAACCATGTATCAAAATGATCGTTGTTGCAATACCTACAATATTTTAAAATACATGCCTATATAAAAAGTTATTAGTTTTTAAGATAATTAGCCATATGTCTTCTTTTGCAGCTGTGACCTTGACCTTTCAACATATGACCTTGAACCTTATATCATAATGATCGTTGTTGCAATACCTACAATATTCTAATATACATGCCTATACAAAATTTTTATAGTTTTTAAGATAATTAGCAATTTCAGTCTTCTTTTGCAGCTGTGACCTTGACCTTTCAACATATGACCTTGAACCTTATATCATAATGATCGTTGTTGCAATACCTACAATATTCTAATATACATGCCTTTACAAAATTTTTATAGTTTTCAAGATAATTAGCAATTTAAGTCTTCTTTTGCAGCAGTGACCTTGACCTTTCAACATATGACCTTGATCCATAAATCAAAATGATCGTCATGTCAATATCTACAACATTCTAATATACATGCCTATATAAAAAGTTAATAGTTTTTAAGATATAGTGACAAATATATAATTTTTAGCAATTTCCCCACTCAGTGCCTTACAATTTCCCCATTTTGAGCCCCATGGCTACCATTTGTGCAAATCTGAAAAAAGATGACCTAAGGATGTTATAAATGAAATAACTAAGGTATATCTCTTGTAGATTCAGAGGAGAAGATTTTTTCACTTTTTCCCCCTTATGGGGCCCCAAGGGGACATAACTCCTTCATTTGTGCAAATCTGAAAGCTTCACCCAGGCATGATGGTTACCAAGTTTCATTAAATTTGGCCCAGTGGTTTTGGAGAAGAAGATTAAAATGTAAAAAGTTAACGCACGACGGACGACGGACGACGCACGACAGACGAGGGACTGTGAACCATCCCAATAGATTATCTGAGCTTTCAGCTCAGGTGAGCTAAAAATTAACAACAAAAAACTTTTTAATATCTTATTTCACAACTATTTCTTTAGTTCCATCACCTTATTCCTCTTCAACGTTGCCCTTGGTGGCAAAGTGGTCTTAAGAACTTGCTGACAGATCATAGTACTACTCACTTATTAGGTTCAAATCCCCCCTCCAGTAGATCCTTATGTTAGAAATGTTTGTCAGTTTGCTTGACGATGGTCTGTAGTTTTCTTCAGGCACACTGTTTCCTCTGCCATCTTAGAACTGACAGCCTTAATAATATGAAAGAATCTTGACTTGGCATGAATCACCATTACTTCACTCCACTCAACTCATATCCCTTCAACAAAGATTGACTTAATCATTATGGTATTTTAACAAATACAGTACATAAAACTACCACTCTTCAAACATAATTTTTTTGAAAGTGACAATTATTCAAGTGAAGAACACAAACATCACAAACAATTTTTGTTTTGTTAAAAAGTGTAGTGGAGTGAAGGAGTGGAGTGGAGCAATGGTGTTTTACTCCCCAGTCAAGAATCTTTCACTAATTTTGAGGCAGTAAGTTCTGTGAAGGTGGAGGAAACCAGAGTGCATGGAGAAAACCACTGACCTTTGGCAAGCAAACTGAAAAACTTTCTTACACTAGAATCTGTCCCAAGTGGGATTTGAACCCAGGTGGTGAGAGGCGCTGTGATCTGTAAGCATGCACTTTAGACCACTTGGCCACCAAGGCCCTGCAGAAACAAGGACAAGCAAACTGACAAGTTTTCTCACACAAGGATCTGCCTGAAATATTCTTATAAACATGTCCTTAAAACAAAAAGTTCACTATGCAAACCCAAAGGGCCTTCAATTCAACTAAGCATGATACATACCATGTTTTATCAAATTTGGCCAAACACCTTAGAGAAGATTAAAAGATGAAAAGTTCAAGCATAATGATGCACTTCAGGTGAAGAACACTCAATAACAGACAAATGAGAATGGCTATATATCACTATGAGACTTTGGCTGACAGACGACCTAAAATCAAAAGCGACAATAAAATTTCAGACACTAACAATCATCACAAACATGCAACAGAGCAAAAGATAACATTAAGCATTTACTCTGAAACAAATACAAAATTCCAAAAAAGACCAAAAAACCCAGTAACATTTTTTTTTACAATGTTAGCGACTCTTAATAAGACTATTCCAATAATAAAATGACATATGTTTTTGTTATTTTTTTTATCTTTGCTAATTTCCTCAGCCAATGGTCAAAATCTACGGTAATTATGAAATACTCAATATTGGTTATCAAATAATCAAGTAATCATTCTGAACCTTTTATTGGAATTCTGATCAAACTATCCATAATTCCAAGCAAAAAGGTTTTCCAGCTCAGTTAATAAATAAAACTCACAAGTGATACAGAAAATCGCTAAATAAGTAAATGGATATTTTTATTGTGAAAGATAAAAAAATGTTATATTTAATCATAAAATTGACACATTTTCTTAATAATATTGGTATTTTCTTTGTTAAAGAATAAAAACTTTGATATATATCGATAGCATATTGAAAAGTAACTAAATGGATGGGGTTTTTATATCATAATGAAATAATCTTTATTTGAATGGAAAAAAACACAATCACTTATCCATTTCCATAGCAACCAACAATACAAATGTCAAAAAGAGGTCAGTTAAAATGTTTATCCTTTCATTTTTTACTGTGGTTCAAAATGATAAAACTTGGATTATTGATTTCAGAGTGTCATAGAAATCGGATTCAGGAATCTGGCTGATAGTAATACAGTGTTTGCCTTAAAAGCAGGAGGTTCTGGGTTTGAACCCTGGCCTGGTCATACATAAGACAATAAAATAAGAGATACTGTTACTCTGCATTTAAAAGACAAAAAATCAACTGGTTCACCTGCTATCGGGATAAGGGACTGGGGGAGTGGTATCCTTTTCAGCAGTATACTGACTCAGTGAGCTAGCACCTTGCCACAAGTCACCGGCCTTAATGTGAGCAGAACACAGCAGATTCTAATACACATTTGCACATCTCAAGCATATGTGACCTTGCTCACAGAGAAATCTATAGAGATGAGTAAACTATGTCGTGTTATGAAATAGTGACTGTTGAAAAATTGCTGATGTGATGTTAAACAACATTACAACAATAATAACAAAAACAACAAGAACAAGAAGAAGGAGAAGAAAAAGAACACACACACACACACACACACGCACGCACACACACACACACACACACACACACACACACACACACACACACACACACACACACACACACACACACAACTTTATGAATGCATGATCATCTTTGATATCTTGTACAAATTTTCACACATTTATCTGAATCATATTACTCAGATCTATTATACCAGAAGGAGGTTTTTGACATTTGAATCAGTGACCCCATAAATTCCAATTACACACAATACTGATACATTTACTAATTCTGCCTCACTAAAGGTTCAATGTTTTCTTCTTTTTGTGATTCATGACTTATAACAAAGGCAAATATTGGGTAATAAAGAGCAGTGTTTTAATTTGCATGAACAGTTGATTGGTTGGTTGGTTGTAATGTTATCAAACATCATTTTAGCAATTGTTCAGCTACATATGATTAAATGCAATGACATGTATCTCTAAGGATTAAACTAAGAACAAATTCTAAGTATGTGTGAGATTTACAAGTGTAGTCTTGTACTAGCCCACACTCAGGACCATTTTTTTTTTTGGTTAAGATGCTAGCTCACAGAGTTAGAATGCTGCAGATAAGCATACCATTCTCCCAGTCACATTATCCTGGCACTAGGTGAACCAGTTGATACCAAGTCCTCCTAATTTTAAACTCTAGATGTTCTGTACATGTACTAATAATGGTTTATTTAATAATAAAGATTCCTTCTCTTGTACCAATATTGGACCATGAGGCTTTGTGGGTCTGAGTGGTCTAAGTAGGTGGTAAAGTATCAGAGAACCTCTCATCAACTATGATAGGACCCAACTTAGGCAGATCCTAGCATAAGGAAGTTTGTCATTTTGCTTGACATAATCATTAGTAATCTCCAGGTACTCCTGTTTCTTATCACACACACACACACACACACACACACACACACACACACACACACACACACACACAAAGAAAATCTTGGTATAACTGAAAGAATCTTGAGATGTGTATAAAAAACCATTACTTCACTCTGTTCAAATTAGATCACATTGTTTATGATGGCAATAATTACTCATAATAATATATCTCATCTGATCAGCTGTCTGGGGGTAAGCTTTTGAGAAGAATTTCTTTTATTGAGTGAAGAAGTAGTGGTGTTATAGTGTTTTAATGCCAAAGTTGAGATTTTTTTCATTTACATTAAGGATCGTGGTCAGTTCTGAAATAGTTGCGGAAACTAAAGTGGAGTGGAGTAATAGAGTTTTACGCCCCTGTCAAGATTCTTTCACTTATTTCGAGGCGGTCAGTTCTGAGATGGTGGAGAAAACCTGAGTGCCCGGAGAAAACCACCGACCTTTGACAAGCGAACTGACAAACTTTCTCACACTAGGATCTGTCCCGAGTGGGATTCAAACCTAGGCGGTAAGAGGTGCTGTTATCCGTAAGTGCGCGCTTTAGATCACTCGGTCAACGAGGCCTCACAGAAACTAGAGTGCCCAGAGAAAACCGTTAATCTTGGACAAGCAAACTGACAAATTTTCTCACACAAGGATCAACCTGAATGGGAATCAAATCTAGGTGAGGAGAGGCTGCCTGTGTTCTGTAAGTGCATTTTCGACTACTCTGCCACTGAGGCTTCGAAAACTTGTCTTAGGGAAACCACTTTGTGTTAACGGTATAATAAAGCAATAGTATCAACTAAAAAAAAAAAAAAAAAAAGAAATAAAAAAAAAATTATGAAATTTTGTCTTCATCACATTGATTAGAAATGAAAAAAATATTTCGAACCTACGGTTTCATATATGTATGAGATATCTAAACAAATACAGGCCCAATGAATTCAGTTAGGAGTCTATAGGAAATAAAAGACAAAGTGCTTACGTGGTAATAGGACAGATGATAATGACAGGCTAATGTGACTCAGTGTTAACTACTGTCTACATTTACTTGAAAAGTATTAATATTCTTGCCAAAACTGAAGACAAAATTAGAAAATGACAATTCCTACAGAAAAATGAAGCAAATTAAAAAAAAATCTTATATGTTATTTTGTCATCAAATACATCTGTGTCTCGGCTATCAATGTGACATTACCAAGAAAATTGTCATTTCCTGGGGGAACAATTGTAAGATATAATTATCCAGCATTTCATGTCCAGACTTTGTATATATATATATATATATATATATATATATATATATATATATATATATATATATATATATATATATATATATACTAGTATATGAGGTTTTTATCTCAACATCATAAAAAGGTGTATATAACAAATTATTATTTTTTATTATTATAATAAATCATTTTTATTTAAAATAAATTACAAACAAGCACAAACAAAGTTGTTTTTAGCACAATTTTCTGAAATATAAATGAAATTAAACTCAGTACTATAATGATTGCATTTTAATGAAATAAATAAATCAATATACAAACCTATATAACTGCCAGTCTGAAAAATATCTGTAACTTATAAAATAATTTAACCTCTTCCTTCAATTCTCTCTGTATATAATACACAACACAGAGAGAGAGAGAGAGAGAGAGAGAATTTTGACATAAGTATTTTTTTTAAACTCAATAACCTATATTCTTTCATGATGCTGATTGTGAAAGCTAAGTAGATTCTTTTAAGCTACAAATTGTTTGTCTTTTAATCCAATTGATATGACCTTTAATAAACAAATTTTTTCTCTTTAGCTGCCATATTATCTAAGTTGATCCGATTTATTGTTTTATTATGTTGCTAATATTTTTTCAAAATGTTTTGGCTTTTTGCATACTGTTTTTAACTTGATTTTTGTCTCTACAATTTTTATCTAAAGCAGATACATAAAATTTAAACCTTTCCTATTCAGGCCCTCAGTGGCCAAGTGGTCAAAAGCACATTCTTATGGATCACAGTGCCTCCCACCGCCTTTGGGGTTCTTTGAATGAGACCTTAAAAAACCAATGCTCAATATCATGGCAGGAATGGCATGTTTAAAATCTCTTTCTGCACTTTGCAATAGGCACACTGTAAAGGTTCAATTTTCTGCCATTTAACCTATAGCTGGTGACATTGTGATATAAGTGAAATATTCCTGACAAGAACATAAAACTTTATTAAATCAATCAATCAATCTCACTGCCTTCCAGCACCACTGTGGTAGCTCAGTTGGTAGAGTGCTCGCTCTGTAAGTGGGAGGTCATGTGTTCGAACCCCGGGTGGCTCTGATCCAAGACTTGAAAGTGGGTAGTGACTGTTCTTTCGCCAAGCACTCTGCATTATGAAATTAAAGTCATGGTTCTTTCAGATGGGAACTTAAAAATAAACAAGGTCCCGTGTCACGGCGTGGCACGATAAAGAACCCTGCTGAATAATGCAAACAGTGCAACACACAGGCAAAATTTCTGCACTTAAGCCTATAGCTGGCGACGTCTCGATATAAGAAAATTTGTCAGTTTGCTTACCAAAGATCAGCAATTTTCTCTGTGCACTGTAGTCTTCTTCATTATCCAAAAACTGACTGCGTCAATATAAGTTTAAGAATCTTGACTGGCGTGTAAAACATCCGATCCATTCCTTTGTTATTTATTTTCAAAATAATACATTTCAGACTTCAAAAGTCAAGCTAATATTTCGTTTGGGGATATACTTTTTTTTTATTAGTTGAATATCAAACACACCCCTTAATCATAAGGCTTTGTGTTTAAAATAAAATGTGACCTTCATCTTGTTTGGCTTTTCTAGAATAACCAGTATTAAAGATGTCATGTACATGTCAAAATCCAGTTTATCTTTTATTTTTAATCAATAGCTTTTATATTTTGAATAAAAGAGTCACAAGAGCTTTCAGATCAGAACTTACATGAACTGAGATTAAACCCATCTCCATAACTCAGTAGGCAGTACTTTGTTCTGTCAGAAAATATACCATTTAGCAAAATTTTCAGCCACCTTAATTTTTGAAATTTATTTAAAAGGTCTGTTTCCTCATGCAAAGCATTCCTTAGCTGGATTTGGATTTATATAATTTTGGAACTTTAGATTTATTATTTTTCAACTGTTTGGCTTATGTTTTTTATTTATCAAACTTTTCATTCCCGAGTGTCACTGATGAGGAATGATTTTCCGAAATGTGCACACATGGCACATCAAAATTTAGCAGGTGTTTATTATATATCCTAGAACTGACTGGCTACATATAAGAAACAAGAGGCCCATGGGCCTTAACGCTCACCTGAGGAAATGTAAAAAAAAACTTGCAAAGAACTTAATTACAAAAACTTTACAAAATTCCTCAAGTTTGGAAATCCCACAATAATTAATCAGGTCAGTTGAGCTAAAAAATTCTTGTAACTGTTCAATATATTTCCTCTGGCTCTAACACAATTGTTTACCTGTCATTTGTATGTAGAACGATTTTTATATCCCAGGATTTTCTGATACAGGTGTAGGAAGTGGCATTGTCTCATTTTGCCTCAGACTGAAAATGTTAGTGAAATCAGAGAAAAGTTGGTAACTTCAATGGATAGGTGATTGATTTGTCTTCCAAATTTTAGTCCAAAGATAAACAGGCGTCATCCCTGTGTTAGGGTCAGGATGGTATTTGGGACTACCTTGACACAATTATTCTACTATCCTACCTTTACTAACCTAGATTTGCACCGAAATTAATGAATGACTTAACAAACTTACAAATGACTATATAATTACAAATACTTTTTTTTGGTATATAAATCTCCTAAATATTCATGTTATTGAAAAAAAGCATGCATAATCTGTCTTAACTCAACATAAGATGTATTTACATAAAAATATTACATTAAGAAACACATGTCACATGACCTCATTCAAATAATACATACATGTACTATATGTACTACATGTACTATATATCTTAAAATGTCTTACTGTATAAAAACATGTGCTGGTAAAGTCACAGATTTACCCCAGAGTTCATTCCAATTTGTAAAGTTTAAAGAATTACAATCACATTACAAAGCTCCATAACTTCTTACACCTTCACAAACAAAAAAAAAAAAAAAAAAAAAAAAAAAAAAAAAAAAAAAAAAAAAAAAAAAAAAAAAAAAAACCACAAAAACCAAAAAAAAAAACAAATAATAAAAAAAAAACCAACATCTGATACCAACAAGAAGCCTTTAAAATTTTTTTATACATTATCAATTCCAATATCTGGCTGCATTGTAAAACACACAAACACTAAATACTGCCTTGCAGTCCTTGAAAAAGCAGCCATTGATTAAAAGTGCAGTTTTCTTTTACCGTTACAGGGTTAAACATCTACAGACATTTTTTGGCTAATAAGTTCATATAACCTCTCTAATTACAGGATAAATTTACTTACTTTATCAAACTCTGTAACATAAATAAGCTTCCTTAATGTATCATTAAGCTTTAAATATGCAACGGCTGTCATGTAAATCCCTTGTTTTAACCCACTCAATTTATGCTTTGTCTAAATACATCAGCCTGATTGTTAAGTCATGCCATAAGACTGACAAGTGAGTTTTATAATCGAGGAAACAAAGAGCAATTAGCAAAATTAAAATTCATGTCAAATGACATCGTGGACAAAAACATTCACTTGTTATTTATGCATCTTAATTATACAATTACAAAAATTTCAAACTTCAAAATAAATCAATTTTCTAGAATGATCAATAAAGATTTAAAACTAAAAGATGGTGTTTTTTGAGCAAAGAATAATTTCTTAAAGCAAGGATGTTACTTTTTAGGCACGGAAGATATTCTTTAGGCAGGGATTGCTTCTTAAATATAAATTGTGTTTTCTTATAAAAGAGTGGAGTGGAGTGGAGTGGAGTAATGGTGTTTTATGCCCCAGTCAAGAATATTTCACTTATTTCGAGGCGGGAAGTTCTTGGATGGTGGAGGAAACCGGAGTGCCTGGAGAAAACCACCGACCTTCGGCAAGCGAACTGACAAACTTTCTCACACTAGGATCTGTCCCCAGTGGGATTCGAACCTAGGCGGTGAGAGGCACTGTGATCCGTAAGCGTGCGCTTTAGACCACTCTTATAAAAGAGAAGCGAACCTAAAGCAAGAAAAAAGTGAAGATTGTTTCTTAAGCAGGATTGTTACTCCTTAAGCATGGACTGTGCTATGTAAGCAGGGATGATGCTTCCTAATCAAGGGAAAAGTTCCCTATACAAGGACAGTGTTCTCATTGACTGTATTCCTTATGCAAGAAAAGTGTTCCCGAAGCAAAGAATTTATTCATAAAGCAGATACTTAAATCCTTAAGCAGTGACTGTGTGCCTTAAGCAAGGATGGTGCTTTTAAGAATCATGTTCCCTTTTGCAAGGACTGGACATCTAAGTAAAGACCATGTTCTTTAATTAGGGATGTCTTAAATGAGAATGGTGTTTCTTAAGCAAGAAATGGATTCCATGTAGTTTATCCTTTATATTTCATCAGTTTGAATCCAAGTGTTGCCATAAAATATAGGTCAATATATGTTCTTTATGACAGATTGATTGATTTAATGGGGTTGACATCCCAGTCAAGAATATTTCACTTATATCGAGATTAAGTGGCAGAAATTTTGACTTTGGCAGTACAGGGAGGTTTCTTTAACAAGACATGCCTGCTGTTACACAGGGTATTGGTTTTTAAAGTCTTATACAAGGGACCCAGTGACTCATATTTTTAAATGCAGAGTGCTTGGCAAAAGAAAGAGTTACTACCTATTTTCAAGTCTTGGTCAGACCCAGCCAGGGTTCAAACCCCTGACCTCCAACATATGAAGCAAGCATTCTACCGACTGAGCTATCATAGTGGTGTTGTATATAATAGAACAGTGATATATGAAAGGGTATATAATGATATATAAAAAACCCTATCAATCTGAAACATTAAATCTATACCTAAGCACTCAGAAACATCACTGAAATAATATTATAAAGCTAGCTTAATAAGCAAAAAAGAATATTATCCTTAGTCGATTCTGGCTGAGCTGATCTAATAAAAATAGAAAAAAAAATTCTCAAAAGTTTATTCCAAAATGAATATGATAATAGCATCAATAGAAAATCATCGTTATATTGATGTTACAATTACTACCAATTTTTCTTCAATCTTGTCTATATAATCAGCCTCTATCTGTGCAATTACTACTCAGACGTAATTATCAGATTTATTTTCATCAATCTGGGTTTTTATAAAGCTTCAAATAAAACACTTGACACATGTATACAGAAAAATAAAAAGCGAGTATTAATATAAATCTGTATATGATGGAAGTTAAGATAGGTGCTCTGTTGACAAAGGAGGGATTTACAAGTAACAGTAGACATATTTTCCTCTCACATTACACTTGTGTAGCTTATAATGGTATGCAACATTAATAATACTACTGAAAAGAATAATTGCTCAAGTTTAGCTATATCAACTTAAGGAAATCTTTGTCGTTGATGGCAGACTCCATAATAAATCAGCATCAATGATGGTACATCATAATGTCATAGCTGTCAAGGGTTTTCAAAGTTAAACATGTGACAACCCGAAGACCGAGGCATCCCCCCCAGAAAAATAGGAAAAAGTGGGGTAAAATCGTTCATTCACCTGCAATTCGAGACATCTACAACAACAGCGGAATCTACAAAACATGCAACAAGAAACCAAAATATTACTAGATCGACATATAATACAAGAAACCAAAATATTACCGGATCAACATATAATACAAGAAACCAAAATATTACCGGATCGACATATAATACTGGATCTACGAGTTTAGTATCAACCGCTGAAAATCTTACCAAAGTTATAATAATAGATCTATGCCATCAGATTTTATTTTCTGAATAGTGTGTTTGTGAAAGTTTAGTGTGTGAGTGTGATTTACATCCAAAATGTGTGTGACAAATGCACAAAGCATGTGACTTGGCAGGTATGTCCTGTCTGCATATCAAAACAGCCATGTGTTACATACCTAGTTTGACCACTGCATTTTTCTTTCTTCTTTCACAATTTATTTCCACATTAATAAGTCTTTTTCAATCTAGAAGATACATTTTATAGCTCTAAAGATAACCTCTGACCCATGGTCAGACTTGGGGAGGGGGGGAAGAATGATCCTCTTGCAAGAAAATCAGGTCAACTTGCTTGACAAGGGTAGGTGGTTTTCTCTGTTTCCTCCACCATCCCAGAACTGACTACCTTGATAAGAGTGTAGGAATCATGACTGGGGTGTAAAATATAATTTCTGGTTTCACTTAAGTGGTGGATAACACAAAGTCAAAACCAACATTCCTTCCACTTGGGAGTTATTGAGGTTTGACCATACCTAAAATGGTACAAAAGTTTTATATAACTGAATACATTGATAATCACATGAAAATGGCAAGTACACTGTCTAAAACTTTATTTTCAGATTTGAATATAAGAAAATTCAATTAACACTCAATTTGCTTTTAATAAGAAAAGTGTAGATTTGTTAAAATCAACTCTCACCAAGAAAAGTAAGTTCAGACTGAGATTTAGAGTTGAGTGAGTTGATTAATGGTGTTTAACGACGTCCCAGTCGAAAATATTTCACTTATATCGAGACGTTGCCAGATATAAGCCCAAGTGCAGAAATTTTGCCTGTGCGTTGCACTGATGGCATTATACAGCAGGGTTCTTTATCAAGCCATGCCTGCTATGACACAAGACCTCATTAATTTTAAGTTCCCATCTAAGAACCGTGACTTTCATTTCGTAATGCTGAGTGCTTGGTGAAAGAACCGTCACTACCCACTTTCAAGTCTTGGGTTAGACCCGGCCAGGGTTCGAACCCACCACCTCCCACTCAGGAAGCGTGCACTCTTCCAACTGAGCTACCGCAGTGGTCTGAGACCTAGACATAAAACATCTGTCGTGAGGACAATGATTTTTTTCCCCAAATGTTATACATTTTAAAAACATTCACCCCATTTCAATTCTCAAAACAACATTTTGTTTGGACAAATAATGAAGTTTTCTACAACATTTGCTCAGTTTTCTGACTCTTGTAATTTTAGATATTAATAGTACATGTATTTGCAAAATAAAGTTAGCACACCATTTTTTTTTCAATTTAAGCATCAAGCTTCAGTTAGCATCAAATCTGTAATGTGAAATATTGATAATGTTGTTGTTTTGTGATATCTAGGTATTATGTTTTGTTTATATTTTAATGTAAAAAGTAGATTCACCTGAGTTTTTTGTTTTGTTTTGTTCTTTGTTTTTGTTTTTTGTAATTTATTTTTTGTTTTTTTTTTTTCTGATCATATAAAAAAAATAGCTACATTCAACAAATTTTCTATAACTTACATTTTATCATCTATAATATTTTTATAAAATCTATGACATAGGATGGGACTAAAATATTTCCACAAAATCTATACTCTAGAATGTGATATCAGAATATTTTTAATTTTCTAAGTCCAAGTCCCATAATTTTGTCAAAAATCAGTGAACCGTAACAAAGTTCAAACTTGACCTGTAAGTATATGTCAGATCTGCATACTAAATTTGAGTCCAATATCTGCATGCAGGCTTTTAAAAAAGTCTGAAAAACTAATATTTTAAAGAAATTTTTGAAGTCCAAGGTCCACAATTTTGTAAAAAAAATCAGTAAACCAGAACCAAGCTCATACTTGATCTGTAAGTCATGACAATTATCACAAGTACCAAATCTGAGCTCAATATCTGCAAGCATTCGAAAAAAAAAAAAAGAGTTCGGAAAACTAATAGTGATTTGCACCCACTCATCTGCCTGCATCACCAAAATGATAACCAAGTAAATCTGTTTAAAATCTTTGCCATAGGAAGTGATATCAGAATATTTCTATAAAATCTATGCTGTAGACAGTACTATAGGAACTAACAGATTTGTCGAGCTTTAATTTTGATTCTTATCAGCTTACCCATTCAATGCATCAAATATAGCGTTATGCTAAATTACCAGATTCTATCTCTTGGAAGTACCCATTCAATGCATCAAATATAGCATTATGCTAAATTACCTGATTCTATCTCTTGGAAATGAAAATCAAAAGAAACTTTCTTTGTCTAAAACATTAATGGTAAGCTTACATAACACTATCTTACATATGTTTTATACATTTGAATTTCACAGAAATAGAGTGTATAGTAATAGTGTGTTATGCTTCCGCCAAGACTTTTTCATTTAAATGGAGGCAGTCAGTATTGGGATGTTGGATTGAAATAATGGTATTTTAAGGCCCAGTCAAGAATTTTTAACTTATGTTCTGGAAGACAGTTTTTGGATAACACAAAAAGTGTAGCCACTTTCCACTACAGCTAATTTAGATGTGGGACACAGCGAGACTCTTTCGTAAAAGTGGAATTCTCAATAGGGTTTGAGAATTCTGACCTTGCATTATAAGACATATATCTATTTCTAGATCAATTATAGAAAACTAAGAGATTAGGAAGGGTTTTTTTTTTTTTTGCAGCACTACCTTGGTGTTATCTAGCAGTTGTCAGGACTAAAATCTGATTATTTATACGGATAATTCTACTATGTATAAATATTATCAGACATATGAGCAAACACTACATCATCTAACATGGATAACAGCCAATAGACCTTCAAAAAACATCCAACCAAGGTCAAGGATTTATATTTTCAGATAACCAGAGCATCTTGCATACACTGCACTAAAGCAAATTGTAATCTTTTTAATTACAGAATTTAGATTTCATATGAAATTCAACAATGTTTAATATCATACAAAATAAATAAATAAAAAAATAAATAATTAAATAAATAAATAAATAAATGCATGAATGAATATGTGCATGAGTGAATGAGTGAATGGGTGGGTGGGTGAGGGAGTGAGTAAGTGAATGGGAGAGTGAATGAAGAAGTGAATGAATGAATGAATGAAAAATAAATAAATAAATAAATAAATGAGTGAGTGAGTGAGTGAGTGAGTGAGTGAATAAATGAATGAATGAATGAATGAATGAATAAATAAATAAATAAATAAATAAATAAATAAATAAATAAATAAATAAATAAATAAATAAATAAATAAATATAATTAAATTAAGTCTTCAAAGCAATTTTTGCATTACTAATTACTAATTACAATTTAAGCAACTTTATATTCCATTCAGTTCAAGTTGAGTGCACGATATAATTCATCAATGTATCATTTCTGTGTGGTAAAATAATGTTCATGAAACTACATGACCAGTATGTCCAGTACATTATTAGTGAGCTTACAGCTGATAACCGAATTTGTGATCTTTAACTTTGTCACTTGTGAAATTTAGTCAGGATTTATGGTTTCTGTAAAAACTATTGGTTCCAACATGTGTTTGTCATTTTGTGTCTTGTTTGACTGTTTTTTTTTTTTTTGTTGGCATTTCATGGTTGTACTGTGTGTATATATACATATATATATATATATATATATATATATATATATATATATATATATATATATATGTATATACAGTTAAACCCGCTTAATTGTACTTCAGATGATGATAGCCTATATTTGGATTTTTAAAATAAAAAAAATATGTAGTCTATTAAAAAATGCCCTCATAACTACATGGTCCAAAATGATTATCTCCGGATAATTACAGGAAAACAAATTCAAGGTAGGCAAATCAATGTTCAGTCATACAAAAGAACACAAATTTTAATTGCTAAAACACTTGAATGCATATATCGGTTAATCGCAGATCTCAGAGGCTATGTGCTTAACTGAGTTTGTTTATATATATATGACAGTAAAAAGGTTTAAAAGGATTCTGACAGTCATAATGACCAAGTAATTATATCTTCAGAAAAACACAACAAAGAAATCATTAGAGAATAGAAAGATGAGTATGAATTTACAATCTAAATTTAAAATGATAATGTTAAGGCTTAAGTTGTCATTGTGTAAGATTATTATATATATTGGAAAGAAACCTAAAAAACAAAAAAGGTAATAATTTGTATATAAAAAAAAAAAACCAATAAGGGTTATACAAATGATAAAAGAAAAAAAATTAACACAGAAATCCATAAAATGATTGAGGAAAATACACTGTCACAGTAGTAATGGCTTGAGTAGGCCTTTAGAGCTCACCTGGGAATACAATTACCATATTTATTGACAAGTATAAGATTTCTTTGTTCCAGTTATTTATATCAAATTCAAAAATTCTGTACCAGAGTGAAAAATATTCTCACAGCTGGATTTTTTTTTATTAAAAAAGAAAGAAAATTAAGAAAAAAAGTAGAAGTAAAAAAAAAAGAAAGAAAGAAAAAAATATAAAAAAAAATTCTATCAAGATTTTTTTTTTTAGGTTATGGGCAAAAAAATTACTTTGAAAGCCTTTTTAGGTTATGGGGAAATAAAATAAGGAATAAAAAAAAAAAAAAGAAAAGGAAAAAGAAAACCATGAATTCATATTATTGATTTAAAAGACAGATTTAGACTAAAAAATTCAATCCAACTAATTAGAAAAAGCTGTTGCTGAAACTGCCATGATCAATAATTCATACAAATAAAATAAGTGTTCCTCGTAACTGACAAACTAATAAAAATTAACTACATGTTTTCAATTCTTATGCAATATTTGTAACATGTTCCCGAGTCATGTCAAAGAAATTAAGCAAAAATCATGGTCAATAGAATGTTTTGATCAGTCAACCAGAAAACATGTAGGAAAAAATCATAAGAGATCACAACTACGGAAAACGAGTCATTTTCTAAACCAAAACAATTCAAATAAGCTGGAAAGTAATATATATGACAAAAGGGTCCTATTTTGCCCTTAAAAGAAAATGGTATCAAAATAAAATGATACAGAAGTTATTAGCGGTTTTTGTCTACAAAGATTTTTTAAAACTATAAAAATCAGTTTAATGTCATTTCTCTTATTTTGCTTATAAATGCAGTAAAGATGACAGATATTATGGATTTTTTTTTTAGTTCATGTAATTTCCTTGTAATTTTGACACATATTTTTACTCTGCAAATTTGGATAACATTTGAGAAAAAACATTTATACTTTCATAATCCATCATCACACAATGCATAAAGTATTTCCTTGCTTGTGCACATTATATTTATTCCAAAGGAAAAAAAAATATGTAAAATATGCGAAAAAAATGCCATAAAATTGATAATTGAGCTTCAATGCCATATTAGGATTCTCTGCAGTCTAGTTATAGAAATCATATGCCACTTTAAGAGATATAGGTAGCTTTAAACTTTAATTGATATTTCAATTTTTTTTTCTTCAAATAAAGCCCTGATCATATTGACAGAATTATTATCATTATTGCAGTCTCTCTCTCTCTTTCTCTCTCTCTCTCTCTCTCTGATTTGCAGTGTTATTTATTTTGTACATAACATTTTTTTTTCAATTTACAACATTTTTAAAATAGTTTTTCATTTCATTTTGTCTTTTTTTGGCAGCAATTTATGATTATTGTTGCAATGTTATTTTTTGTATTTCTCCAATGCACAGCATTCGCAATTATTGTTGCTATTTTTTCATGGTTTTACAGAATATATGAA
The DNA here is from genome assembly GCA_029721355.1 of Tegillarca granosa. Lineage (NCBI taxonomy): Eukaryota > Metazoa > Mollusca > Bivalvia > Arcoida > Arcidae > Tegillarca > Tegillarca granosa. The sequence goes on from JARBDR010000111.1 coordinate 43,345, forward strand.
ATATGGCAGGGTGGCATGATGACAGCCTATGCTATATAAGAACATTTTTTTTAATATATGAATGAAGGTAAAACCTTGATATAATCACATGTGAAACTTTAGGTTAGAGTTTGGACCAGATGAGCTCAAACGGTCTAAAAAAAATGTACAGGTATTGTAGCACTAACAATGATTTATTTTTTCACAAATTTTTTTACGGCTCAAGAATCATAAACTATATATAACATGCATTAGAAAGGAATCTGAGAAATTTATTGGGATAATACTTGTATATTAAAACCAAATGTTTTTTATTACAGGCAAGATAAACAGATTTAAGTACACAAACCAGATAAACGCTAAACGTATGATCCAGGTAAAGATCAGTATTGATTTATCTCAAGAGGCCTTGAAGATCTCTGATTGAATAAAATTCTTTTATTTTCAAAGAAAAAATGTCTGAATTGAAAGTTAAAGAAAAACACTCTTACAAAACTGGTACATGTATCTTATTATGCACTCATGCTATATTTGAAGTGTCAATATACTAAGTCTTTTTGATTTGATCATTACAATAAAGTAGGTTCACAGAACTGGTATTTTTTTTATGCACTCATCCTATATTTGAAGTTTCAAGATGCTGAGTCCTTATGTTTTTTTTACAAAAAAGGAAGGTTAAAGATTTTAATCCAAACATCAATGTAATCTTCAATAAAAATCAATCAAGTTCAAAGTCAAGTTTAATCAAGCTCTGAAGCTTTTATTGAACTAAATAAACTTTTGAAGATATTAAATTTTAAATAGGATTTATTTATATCTCAGTTAAGATATTTTAAGGAGTCGTTTAATAATTGACAACAATAGGATGTAACTATGTAAATATCCTGTGTAACTATGTAAATATCCTGTGTAAATGTGGTAAAAAAGAAAAAGGAACAAAAATGTTTTAGCTTTTGTTACAGCCAATGAAAGAAAGGATGTTAACATGTAAATATCATATGTAAATGTGGTCAAAACAAAAAAAAGCCAATGTTAAAGAAAGGGTGTAAATATGCAACACCATGTGGTAAAAACAAAAACAAAAGTGACTATAAAAAGAGGATGTAAATATGCAAGTACCACATGTAAATATGATTAAAACAAAACAACAGTGAATATAATACAATGATTAAAATTTGCAAGTACTATTTAGTAGATTTAGTAGATGTGCTTAAAACAGCAATGAATAATATGCAAGTACTGTGTGTATATGTGTAAATAATAAATGGTCAAAGAACAGCAGCATTGAATGCCATATAGTTGTAAATATGGAAGTATATGTGTAAATGTGGTCAAAATAAAACAGCAGTGAATGTAATATGTATTGAGGCTGTAAATATTGAAGTATATGTGTAAATGTGGTCAAAACAAAACAGCAGTGAATGTAATATGTATTGAGGCTGTAAATATTGAAGTATATGTGTAAATGTGGTCAAAACAAAACAGCAGTGAATGTAATATGTATTGAGGCTGTAAATATTGAAGTATATGTGTAAATATGGTCAAAATGAAACAGTAGTGAATGTAATATAGGCTGTAAATATGGAATGACCATGTAGGATATGTTGTGGTTTAAACAGCAGTGAATACCATATTTTACATGATCATTTTAGTTGCTCAAACTTAAATTTGGTTCTCATTTACTGGAATATGATTGATATATTTCTAATAAATAACCTTTAGCATGTTTAATATCAACTGACCAAACAACTTAATATATTTATTTACTTTATCTATTTATTTACCATTTCTCTAAGTGTGGCGAGCATGTGTTCCTTACAATGTTATTGATCAGTCTTAAAGAAACAAACAAATCATGTCCGAAGAATGAAAAAAAAAAGTTCCTATCATGTGCATGACAGACCATGATTAGTACAGTGTTACATGTTGAAAAGACCTCCCAGTTCAACAATGGCCATTCTGTAGAGTTCTTATTTTGTAACTTGTAGGTTCAACCCTAGACCAAGTGTTCCGTGAAAGAGAAATCTAAAAACTGGGCTTACAGATCCTAATACCTCTAAGTCTGCATTCCACTCAGGGACAGAAGCTAGTGTGAGAGAAAGTTTTTTTCAGCTTGCTTAACAAAGATCAGTGGTTTTCCCTAGGCACTCTGCTTTCCTCTAACATACTAGATTTGATCATCTCGATATAAATGAAAAGACCTTAACTTTGGAATCAAACACCTTTACTCACTATAGGTTATTTATATGTGCCATTACTTGAGGTAAGCTGTGTGTACAAGGATTGTCAAGTGTAATTAAACTTTCTATATTTGATTTTTGGTTGCTTGTCATGTTATTTAACATCATATCATCATTTTTTCAGCTATAAATGTAAAAAGCAAGTTTGTCAATATCTCTCTGGATTCATTTGGAACAAATATGAGTATACCTGAGCTGTGCAAGTGGGTTTTTTGGTCTGCAGTATACTGGGTCACAATTAGGGTTTCTTTAAAATGCTAGTAAACAGAGTCAATACCATGCAGACATGAATATCACTCCACATTTCATTATTCAAGTCACATTATTCACACACCAAGTAAACCAATCTATACTATGTCTTCTTAATGCAAAGCACTCAATTTTTTTTAATTTTTATGTATGACCCAATGGGGTTTGAACCCACAACCCCCATGCCCTCAAGTTGCTGATACTCTACTACCTCTAAGCCATCTTTACAATATATATATATTTGGTTGTTCTTATATGTTGTCATCTTAATGATTTTGTTGTAGTTTGTTGGTACATGTTATTTTTTACACTTTTATTCCTTTTTTAACAGTTTGGCTCCAGGCAATGTAAATCACTAAATTTCCTTAAAAATCAGATCATCACAGTTTGTAAATAGCAAATTTACTCTTCAAACATTGGGAAATATACATGGTGAAATAAACATTCTGAAATAAACATGGCTCTGATTTATTAAAAAAAAAAACTTGTTTATTACAGTTTACTGTGATGTGTGCTTATAGGTTCATTTTCCAATAACATCAATAATGTCTAAAATAGCCACAAAATAAACAGACACAGTTGGTAATATTGTCAGAGATGAGAGGTATATAGTTATTGCGAAATTCTTTATAAAAATCTGTCAAGCGAGATGACAGATATAAACCATGGCAAAAGTCTTTAGAATATCCAGATCCATCTTCAAAGAGCCGAATCAATTTTGACACAGCATTTATCTCCTACAAATTGCCGGTAATAGGGACTGAGAAAAATTAATGCACTGCTTAAAGTGAGAAAATTGGCAATTTTCTGATCAGTCATTTAACTTGTAATATTTACTGATAATGTGATGTCTCCTGTGATAAACATGTAAAGATAATAGATGATAAAACACGCCTGATGTCAGATGGATAATAGCTGTGGAGATTGGAATCAGAATCGGAATTCATATTGACGTGTCAACTCTACTTCCATCTAGGTAAATATTGTTGATTATCTATTATTGTTTTTGTCTACTTTACTTGATTTTAAGATTAAATAGTTTACAATGAAAATATGAGAACTAAAAATGAGAGTTTAAAAGACATATATGCATCTCTAAAATACAATATACCTGGTATTAGAAATTAATCTTTCTTTTTTTAAAAATTGTAACACATACTTGAATGTTTTTGCTAGTAATCTTTGTTGCGTTTTTTTTTTATTCGTTTTTTTTTTTTTAAATTTGAATTTTTATTACTAATATTCTCTAAAATCATTCCACTTGTAATATTTTTTATAGAGTTTGTGCTATAAAAGTGGTAACAATTATGGTACCAAGAAAGCCTGTTGCGACTAAAATATCTATTGATTTGCTATAAGCCCTTAATTATTAGTATCTAACTGGTATATATTCACTAATGTGAGTTTGCAAAGTTAATCCCCAATGTATCCAAACCATTTAGACTTGGATATTAAAAAGGCTCTTTTTTTGAGCTTTGAATCGTGTTGGGAATGTTTACTTCCTTAGAGGCTCAGAGGTCACAATTCTGGCTCTAGAGTGGGTGGTGGTAAGTTCCAACCCTTGCCAGTGAGACATAAGACTTTACATTTTGAGAAACTTTATCATCTGTCCCTCAACAACAGAAAACAGAGTAACGACAGGTTTCACTAAGTGTTGTCAGAGAATGGTGTGCTTGTCGGAGTACTGACTCAACTCAATCAGTAACATCAGGTATTGCTACCTTTGTAATCTGCAGTGTTTTCTCCAGCTTATTAAAACAGGGGGTCATCAATGACCCCCTTACATGAAAAGACAGGGTCATTTTTCAAAATGAAGGGGTCATGAAATTTTAGAATAAAAATTACTTTTTTGATATTTTACAATAAAGGGAATATTGTGTTAGAGGATCTGTACTAATCTGTGTCTTTATTCCAAATGCTACCTATATCTGTAATATTTGAAACAGTAAAATCGAGACAGTATCCAAAAACAGAAATTACTGAATGTCAGGTCAACAGACCATTATCATTCATTATTATTATTATCTATCCCTTCCGTTATGCCTGTTCTATGTTTAATTTTATTATTTTCATAAATCATCAAAGGATATCTGTTTAACCAAATTTTATTAAAATCTCGATTTACATTAGCTTTTTTAAGTTGACTGTGAGTCATCGGCAAGTAAGTTACTACCAGATGCCACTTGGTCATGTTCAGAGCTCCATGCAGGACTTTGACAAAAATGTTGTCAAACGAGATTGTTTCGACTTTTCTTTTAACCCGATGCAAAGAGCGCTTATAATGACTTTATAAATTAAGCGTTCAATACAAACATTTCAAAGATTAAGAATATAGACAGGTTCCTATATCAATATTTAGCTTCCTGTAATATGGTACAATAGTTATGTGGTATGACAATACGGAATTTCCGCTCAGTACTTTCGTTGTCAGTCCTGTCACCTTTTATAATTTACAGTAGCCGATTTCAATCTACATAAAAATGGTTGCATCAAAATCAACGCAACAGCAACAGCGTCATTCATAAAAAAATCGCGTCAAAAACGCAAGAAACGCACTCTGCAGAAAACGCTGAATCTGTAGCAACAACTAAACCAATCAGTTGCTAAGTATTGGAAAATTAATCAAAAATCCAACATAACCTATACATACATACACACACACACACACACACACACACACACACACACATATATATATATATATATATATATATATATATATATATATATATATATATATATATATATATATATAATATACGAGAATAATAATCTTGGTAATACATAAAGTACAATCAGTTTACAATTAGCATGTAATAAGGTGTCAATGTTTAATTAAGATTACAATTGAACACCTGAGTGACACACCTATAAGATGAAATATATTTTCTGGAAAAAAGATAATCTCATTAACAGCACCAGGTAACAAATGGTAACCAGGTAATAAAAGTCCTTATAACTAAGAAATTAAGATGTATCTAAATTAGGAAGAATAAATGGTTATTTTATAAGCTAATCAGGAGATATATGATATGATGCTATGCTGGGTGTGTTTAAGATCCATCAAGGTATCAGATTTAAAATTAATCAACTATGAGCCTAAGATTTATAACATGCTTGTTGTTTTCTTGTTCTTCCCTGTTCATTAAAGCTGCAGTAAGTTTTCAAAAGAAAAAATTAAAACGGTGCTAATCTAATTAATGATGTTCTTAATGAACAATGTTATATTTGGTTCAATGATAAAAGCTCGAATAAATACAGAAATTACAGTATTTTCCCAGCGAGATGCAGCATTTGGGATCTAATATTAGAACATGGTTACGTCATCAAAACCTGGGTCATTTAAACACAACTTTCAAAACAGTGAAATGCAATGAATTAAACACAGAACTTCTCTGAATTTGTCATTTGTGACTTAGTAAGGGATACATATCACCATTTCAAATACATCTGGATATTAATAAAGGACAATTAATGCAATCTGTCATGTTTCACCTTCGATTCTAGGATTTTCCGTACATCTGTGCACATGCTCCAAGCTCATAATTACCATTGTAAAACACTGACCAACCAGTCAGAGGTTTCCGTTTATTTACAGCTAAAAGGAATGACATTTTAGAAAATGAATGTCACGGATCGTGGTTAGAAGATATCTATTTTTAAAAAAATATATTTTTAGAAAATCAAAAAAAATTCAGAAAATTGAAAAACTTAATGCAGCTTTAATTACCGTACTAAAACTGTACTCCTTTTATCACTAAAAAAGACAAACAATCTATGTACAGGCTCAAATCAAAGATGTATGAGCCAGAATTTTGATATCTGAATAGTGATTCAAATATTGGCAAGTACAAGCTGATTTTTTATAAACTCATCAAATATTTTTAAAAAAAAGATGTCACTTAGAAATAAAATATCAGAATAAAGTAATAGGGATATTTTTCATAAAAAATTTAACAAATGAATGTTGATTTAGCTTTGTATATTGTAAAACAAAAAAAAAAAAAAAAAAAGAAAAGAATAAACAATCTACGTATTGTGAAAACCTTTGTACCTGGTAAGAATCTCAAGGAAGAATATTGGTAGGAATTTGACAAGACATTTTGGTAGCTAGCACAGATCTTGATAGAAAGTATTAGAGAAAAGTGACACTTGTCATTCAGTGCAAATCTAAAAGATAATTCTGGTAGGAAATGACATAGTGCAGTGAGTGCAAATCTCTAAGAAAATATTGGTTGAAAGTGGCACTGGGCAGTAGGTGTCAATATCAGAAAGAATATGTGATAGGAAGTGACACTCGGAAGCTCATGTTAATGTCAGAGAGAATTTTGCTGGAAAGTGATGAATGGTAGCTGGCGGTAACCTCAGGGAGAATATTGGAACATTGAAAAGTGGTACCAGTAGATATTTAAGTCTCACAGAGACAATAATGTCAGAAGTGGCACTGACAGCTGATGGAAAATCTTAGATAGAACATTGAAGAGAAGCAACACCAGATAGTGGGTGCAAAACTCATAAAGAACATACTACTGAAGCAATATTATTATTGATGAACAAACAGACTCTATCAGTATACCAAATAATACAAACTCCTCAAAATCTATGCAAGACTATTACACATAAAATGAACATGTAGTAATTTGCATAATTGGACCATTTCCTCTGCAAAAGAATATTCCAAGAATATTTGCCATAATATGTGCCAATATTTTTCATCAGTGTTAAAAATGATAAGACATCAAATTGGTAAAATGGTGAGCTCATTGATGTAACTGCCAATGGTTGTCTCTCAACCATTGAGAGTATAACAAATCATTGTGTTAACTGAGTAACACATCAAATGATTCATCAATCATTACACATATATTAGTTTGTTCACTGTGTCTAAAACAGTCATATCTTTAAGAAAAAAAAATTATGAAATATTAAAAAAAAATAAATTTAGTTATTTGTGTAATAATAATAATAATAATAATAATAATAATAATAATAATAATAATTAATAATAGAATTTTATAAAATTTAAAAAATTAAATAACATTAAAAAAAAAAACCACAGTTTAACTAGAATTAAAATATTTTAAAAATTAAACAATATTTAAAAAGAATTAAAAACAGTCACACCAGAATTTAAAAATGTAAATACTGGTAATATTTATTAACAATTACCCGGTAAAAATAATCAAGAATTTAAAATTTAAAAAATAAAAAAAATATTTTTAGAACAAAAATTTTAAAATTTTAAATAATATCTAAAATCAATAAAAAACATTCAAGAATTTAATAAACAATTTAAAAATAAATACCACTAAAACACAATATTCTGAAACAAATATGAAGAATTAACACAAAATGAAAGTAAACAAATTTCAAATTCAAATGTAAACAAATAATGTTGACAAAATGCTGTTAGCGAGTCATCTAAATTCCTAACATCTTAAAACTGTTTTGGACCCTGATGAACGTTACTTCAACAGAATTCTAAGCACATCGTCATGGTAATTGGTCTTGCAGATTCATCGTAAGACAATTACGAGAGGCTTTAGTTATTCTGCAATGCTAGGAATTAAGAGCCCATCCTGAAACATTGATTTTTTTCCTACCAGAAAATTCCTCTAATAGGAACAAACTATATTCATTAAGGACATCCTAATGAAGCATTTTCAAAGAGACTGAATGACATGAATATCATATGTCCTTAAAAATGTTATATATAATGAAAATAATTGTTTGTTTTTTTTTAAAACTAAAACAAAATCTTTAGAGACAAAATAAAATGGTTCATCCTCAAGTCACAAGATTTTCCTAATTAACTCAATTTGCAAGATTTCAAAATTTTTATCTTGCTTTTGGGATTATGATTTGAACATTGAATGGTATGTTTGTGTTTGATTATCAAAAATAAAACATTTTATTTAATAAAAAAAATGATCAAAAGTATGTACATAAACTTTGGTAAAAATATGTGATTGTTTAAATTAAAAAAAAAAAATACTGCTATATTCATTTAAAGTTAAGACCAATGGTTTACTATGGGCACTCTGGTTTTCTCCACAATCTTTGGGCTGTAATGGATGAGTGGTTTAAGCCTTAGCCTTCAAACTCAAGGCATCTCATTTCTGCGAGTTTTGACCCAAGTCAAATACTCAAGATTTTTCCTTGTCACAGACCCAGGTTATTGGTTGGCTCAGTACGAGTATAATGGACCGAGTGGTTGGTGATGTTTATTTGTGTTATTGTAAATTAGTGTTCTAGCACCCTAAAGGTTGCCATAATTATGCACTAGTAAAATGCACTCGCATGCTCAAGAACCACATGAAGTTGTGTAAAGATTTATTCTAAATATCAATAAAAAATTGTCTAGTTTTGAATAGCTGAAAAATTGCTGATGTGACATTAAACAACATCAAACAAACCAACCAACCAACCAATCTACCACCATCCATGAACTAACCACCAGGATATAAGTGAAAGAATCTTGACTTGGACATAAAACCCCAGCGCTCCACTCAACTGAAAGTTGAAACAAAGATAAAGACAACTTAAGGAAAATTTATGACAGAACACCTACCCTCCCCCTTCAATATTTGGCAAAGTTAAACTAACTTGCTATAAGTTTGTTAAATAGATTTTTTTTCTCACAACAACAACAAAAAAGAAAATTGTTTCTCCATCAGACATAGTGATGAGACTATTGACACTAATTTTCTAATTAGTACAGGTTTAACGATTGGTGATAAGTCATGATGAATAATCAAAGCGTAATGACCAATCAGTGTTTATCAATGCCCAACCAGTAAGTCCACTGATCTATTTCACCGATCTGGTTCATTGTATCCTTAGTTAATGACCAATTTGCAAATACGAAAACCATGATGAATTTGTTATATAATTATCCAATTTTTTTTTTTTTTAATTTAATTTTTTTTGCACATATTAAGTATTTTTAACAGACAATTACTGACACATCATTCATTTTCCATGCAAGAAGATAATAAGAAAATTATTATAAATATAAATTCTAGTAGCCTAACCACAAAAACATGGTACTATGGTTCTCAGTTGGTAGAGTGCTCGCTTTGTATGTAAAAGGTCGGGGTTCCAACCCTGTCCCATTCTGAGCAAGACTTGAAAATAGGTAGTGGCTGTTTTTTCACCATGCATTCAGCATTTAGAAAGGAAAATCATGGGGTTCTTCGGTAAAGATCTTAAAAACTGAAAGCCCATGTCACGGCAGACATGGCATGCTATAGAAACCTACCTGTGCATTGCTCTGAATGCAATGCAAAGTGAAAATTTCTGCCACTTCATCTAAAGCTGGTGAATTCTCGATACAAGTGAAATATTTTGGACTGGAACATAAAACCCCAATCAAACAAACAAAAATCTAACTACAAATATCTTAAGACCAGTATTTTCAAAAAAGACACTATAACTGTTCCATTTCTAACAAAAGCAGCAGATTTTCTATAAAATTCATGTTGTTTTTATTATTTTATTAGTTTCATGCTACATATAATTTAAGTAATTTGTTTATTGCAAAATGTTTTTACGATGTAAAATCGGGTAAAATATTACTCATTTGAATATTCGCTAAATCTGATCTTTACAATGATTTGTTGATTAATGATAAAACTGAATTTGCCGACAATATAGTCTTTTTCATTCTCAAACCTCAAAAAAAATCGAGAATTTGTAGAAGGATTTACCTAAAAATGTAAGTCTGTTAATAGTTAATGAAATTGTAATTAACACCTGGCATATAATTAGATAAACTTTGAACATTATTCAACATTAAACAGGTGCTGGTGGTTGACTAATGAACTGTGAAGAAACTGTGATATCTAAAATAAATCTACTAGGGGATAAGAGCTAATTTTAGCCAATTATAAGACAATTTTTTTTTTTTTTTGGGGGGGGGGGGGGGTAGGAATTTTAATCTCTTATCAAGCATAATTATATCACAAATCTAACATGGCTGAGTTCAGTAATAGTGATTTATTCCAAAGTCCAGATTCCTTTACTTATATTGAAGCAGTCAGATCTGGGATGGTGGAAGACACAGGAGTAAAGGAGAAAACCAATGATCTTCAGCAAGTAGGATCTGCTTTGGCCGGATTCAAACGTAGGCAAAAAGAGGCACTGTTATCTGTAAGCATGAGTTTTAGACCACTCAAGAAATCTACTGGAATGAAATCGGAAATCTACTGAAATGAAATCGGTAAAACTGACAGACTTCTGTAGACCACTCAAGAAATCTATTCGAATGAAATCGGTAAAACTGACAGACTTACTTAGATCACTCAAGAAATCTACTGGAATGAAATCGGTTAAACTGACAGACTTATTTAGACCACTGAAGAAATCTACTGGAATGAAATCGGTAAAACTGACAGACTTATTTAGACCACTGAAGAAATCTACTGGAATGAAATCGGTAAAACTGACAGACTTATTTAGAACAATGAAGAAATCTACTGGAATGAAATCGGAAATCTACTGAAATGAAATCGGTAAAACTGACAGACTTATTTAGACCACTCAAGAAATCTACTGGAATGAAATCGGTACAACTGACAGACTTATTTAGACCACTTGAGAAACATACTGGGATGAAATCAGTAGAAATGACATACATATTTTTAGTTCTTTTTTAGTCTAAATGATAATTTTCTTTCTGAGACAGCTTAAAGGATATGAATATGTATGAGCGGTTTTACATGTATATATAATTGTTTATTCATAAAGTATATAATGTTACAAACCCTTATTACAATTATATTTTAATTATCTCTACAAAACCAAAGTGTACATGTGTTTGAATGATATTATAATGTTAAAGTCTGTTATACATACAAAATACCATGCATGAACATCATCATAACCAGAGTTACTTCAGTCGTACATATCATTATTTGAGTATGCCGAAAAGTGGGAGCAACATACTTTTGACAGTTTTTACAAGATCACAATTAGTGGCTTTACAACAATTTTATATTATGTAAGACAAAGTTGTGTTAATTAATTAAAAACTTATATAGTACATGAATTTATACTTAATGCAGATAGCAACTTATACAAACCTTTCCCTTTTCCTTTTCTTAGTTTTTAATTTGCCCAGATTATGGGTTTTAATAAATTAAGAATTTGACTTTTAATATGTATGTTTTGAGATTTGTTGTTTTTCCCCAGGAATTCAATTTTCTTGAATAATAGGCATTTAGCCTTGAACTTATTGATTAAGTCTAGAATTGTTTTTATGTTCTGAGTAACAAATCCTTTAAAACCATGTACATAAATTTCAAAAAGGAAAACTTAAGCAGTAAAACAACGATAGAAAATTAAAAAAAAAAAAATACAAATAAAAAAAGAAAAATTTAATCAGTATAAAAATATCAATAATAAATAAATAGATAAATAAATAAATAAATAAAAATAAACAAATAAAAAAGTAAAATTCGGTGGGTATAAAAATGACTAAAAAAATAGTAAAATAAACAATTAAAATAAAATAAATAAATAAATAATTAAAATTAATAAAAAAAAAAAAAAAAAAAAAAAAAAAAAAAAAAAAATTAATAATAATAATAATAATAATAAATAAATAATTTGAAATAATAATAATATAATAGTAATAATAATAGTAACAGAATTTCACTAATCAAATCTATTCATAGATAGGCCAAAGCTTCTTCATGAGCTGGTCACTGAATATCACAATTAATAAATACAAATAAATGCAAAGATCAATTACAATAAAATCACAAATATAACATGAACAGAAACCAAAATAAAACTGATAAAATTAGAAAGAGTAAGAAACAGGAGAAATGGAATAGAGATTAAAGATTAATGGTAACAAGCTGCTTCAGAAATTTGACTCTGCATGCTGTCATCAGATATGTGATTGAATCAACTTGGCCAGCTCAACCAATAAGCATGAGTAATAGCAGGAATTCAATCTTACTAAATTGATCAAAATTTAATTTGGAATTGAATGTAGCTTATGTATTGTTTTGTGCAAGTTATTAAACCTGCTTTATTGTGTACAGGTTTCAAGTCACGGAAACGGTCATTTATAATTTACATCTTTTTTTTTTCTTTTTTTTTTGTTTATTTTTTGTTTTTTTGTTTTGTTTTTTTCAATGACTATTAAAGTGTTCTTTCCATTTGATTATATCAACACTAGATAGGAAAATGTTTCTATTATTTCATTTTCAGGAAACAAGACAGTGAATTTTTTCTAACATTTATAACTAACAATAAATCATATGGAAGTGTTTACAATATTTTTTACAAAATCAAATAAGATCAATCTTTCAGTTTAATTTCCTTTTATGAGCGCTATCCTTAGAAATAAAAATTTCATGGAACACCATAAAAAAACCTAAAAAATATCATTTTTGACCAGAATAAAAATAAAAAACACTAATTTGAACATGAAATTTGGTCTTTATTTGTTTCAAATTGCAACATTTTAGGAATAAGTCATGTAAACAAAACTCTAATATATCAACATGAAATGGAAACCATTATCGATGAATCATTAAGATGTAAAGAGATAAAACCGCCTTCAAAGCATCTATCACAGCAAACATTAATACTCATATGTATCAAGTAGCATCTTCAATATTTCTGTGCTAGGACGTGATCTTACTTTTCATGTTTTTTAAAAATTTTTAACAAAATTTTCAATAAACCTAAGTAAAGTTTGAATTTCCTTTTATCTAGATTTATCTGGAAATTGCTGTATATGTCAACAATTATCATACAATATCTTTGCACAAAGTAGGGTATTGTCGTACTGCACAACTGGGGATTTAACACGTTGACAAACAAAGGCATTGTGTATTCAAAAGAATTTTGTTCTCTGCACAATATATATTATTGCTGCATTGGGAATTTAACATGTTGGAAAACCAAGGGCATTGTGGGTCCTTGTACACATACAAACTTTTCTCTCTGCATAAAGTATAGTATTGCTAAACATGTTGTAAAACCAAGGGCATTGTGGGTTCTTTTGCACATGAAATGTTATACACCAAGGACATCACATCCAGATTTTTTTTTTTATGTAAAATCTCCACAGGGACAAGTGTCCTTTCCACTGATAAATTATATAGCAATTGCAAATGCATGTAAGATTTTCAATTACCATGAAGGCTTAAGTAAGTGAACAATATCTACATTGTTCAATTTTCTTAAACCTAAAAAAATATGCATAAATCACTGTCACAAACACAGTAGCTCTGATAGTTAGAAGTGGAGTGGAGTAATGGTGTTTTACAGCCCAGTCAAGAATCTTTCACTCATTTTGAGGTGGTCAGTTCCGGGATGACTAGAAACTGAAGTGCCAGGAGAAAACCACCGACTTTCGGCAAACGAACTGACAAACTTTCTCACACTAGGATCTGTCCTGAGTGGGATTCGAACCTAGGCGGTGAGAGGCGCTGTGATCCTCTGATAGTTGGGGAAGCATTATCAATGCACCATTAGATACTGTATACTAGGAAATTTTTGCTGTATTCTAATTTTCGCTATTTTGCAATTGGATCTGAATCGTGAAAATTAAAGCGTGAAAATTTCAACCTGGGGAAAAGGTTGCCAGTAATGTTCCAGTTGTTTCTCTTTTGTAAATTGTTCTACATGTGTGTAATCAGGCATAGCATCATTCAGTAGATTGATATTAAAATGTTTTTGATAATTAGCTAATATTTTTTCATTTTTCTGAACTGTACTAATTTTTGGAACTATCACATTTAGAATAATCCGTACAACTGACTGGTTTTATTGAATACTAGAACCTTTAATTGGCTTCTGGATTTTAATATGGATATTCAACACATGAGTTATTTCCAATTCACATATACAGGTGTATTAATTTAACTCATTCATGGATTAACAGAATATAACTACACTACTAATGTCTGCCTACTTTAACTTTATTTTCAGTTTTTAGTCGAAGTACAGTTGGTATTTGTATCACTACATGGCATGAATCATCAATTGCGAAAAAAAATCGAAAAAATAATTTAAAGGGGTATACTCCTGGATTCGAAAAAATTTCAAAACAGGAAAATACGGTATGTCTACCTACACTGAACAAGATTTTCAGTCCAATAATTGATTTGATAATCTAGACAAGTTCCACTCTTTAATACTTGATAACATATTAACAACATGATTAAAAGTTTACAAATGTTTTATCGATTTTGCAAATGCTTTCGCTACAATACTTTTGTAAAAAAAAAAAAAATTTTTACAACTCAAATATTTTATGTTATTGATTCAAAGCTTGTATTGATAGAGAAATTACATTGTTTATAGAAAGACGACATAATTTCAATCTTTAAAATGAAATCAATACGACTTTAAATTTTCGTAGTAAATTCCTTTCAAATCATTATCATTCCTGAGAGATAACAGTTATGAATGCAAGCTTATGTCAATGACTCTATTTGAACTCGTTTTTTCACAGTCATGTCATGTTATTAAATAAAGGTTAGTGACTATTTGCTATTAGCACAAATTAAAACTGTAAATGCCTTTTTAAAACAAATCTCTAAAGATGAGGTAACAAAAGGGAATTTTTTTTCCTAACTGTAATGCCTTTTTAAAACAGATATGAGGAAACAAAAGGGAATTTTTTCTAACTGTAATGCCTTTTTAAAACAGATATGAGGCAACAAAAGGGAATTTTTTCTAACTGTAATGCCTTTTTTAAAACAAATTTCTGAGGATGATCGAGGCAACAAAAGGGTATATCTTTTTCTAAATATGAGGCAACAAAAGGGTACATCATAATAAAGTCTGTTTTTACAATATCTTAAATATTAGCAAAAGTCACTGCAAAGTAAGAAAAGAGGAAAATTTATGTATGTAGATTGGAACATAATCTGTAATGAGTTAAAGAATTTGGAAAAGAATTATAAATGGATGGAAAAGAATTATAAATGGATGGAAAAGAATTACAAATGGATGGAAAAGAATTATAAATGGATGGAAAAGAATTATAAATGGATGGAAAAGAATTACAAATGGATGGAAAAGAATTATAAATGAATGAAGTCTGAAGAGGTTGGAGAAAATAAAAAAAATGAAAATCCTTTCAAGCATTTTTACAATTAAAACAGGCATAAAATTCTCATAAACTTATAGTCCTTTAACTATTGGTGCCTCAGTGGTTAAGTGATCTAAAAAGAATGCTAACCAATCACAGACCTCTCACAGCCAAGGTTATAATCTCACTCCAGCAGTAGTGTAAGAAAGGTTTGTCAGATTGCTTCCAAAGGTGGGTTGTTTCCGAAGACACGTAACAATTCCTCCATCTTCGCTAAACTGACAAGCTCAATATGTATAATTGATTAGGGCATAAAATACAATCAATCCATCAAATTCAATCCAATCTACAATCCTATCCAATCTAATCCAGAATCCAATCCTTGTACAATTAATATCTCAAAAGATTAAAACCATTTAAAGACAAGAATATGTAAAGTAGGACCACTTATGGTTGTAAGAAAAGTTGGATGGTTTTGGCCCTCTAAAAGTACATTACTAAAACCACACCTCCATCTAGAAAACTCAAGGCCCTGCTTAAATTCAAAAGTTTTATAATCCACATGTCTTTTTTGTTTTATTTGATTGTATTATGTTTCTTTGAATCATTAACTTCTATTGTGCTGTGTTTTTCATTGTATTGGCTGTTGCCAAGTATTGGTACATTTTTGTTTTTTGTGTTTTTTTTAGTTATAGAGTAACAATATACAAATGTCTCAATCAGCATCAATTTTATGTAGATGAACCAATTTAATAATCAGAACTAAACATAATGACATCATCTAATCCCCGATGATAGCTTTTATGTTGGTTGTTTAGTAAATTAGACAATGGATGATCATCTAACAATGTCGAGAAAAATATATGACACCAGACAATGCCACGGAAATACATGTATATGACCTTTTATTAATGAAGGAAATTTTATAACCTAGACAATTTACACAACAAACTTCATCATAACCATTGTTAAATCTTATACACGGAAAAATCATTTTACATATTGACCTTTTGTTGTCAAATACATCACAGTTTGACAATACATCCATAAATTTGACCAAATCAAACAATGTACTAATTTGACAATAAAATGGCAGACGGAACTACATCTATATGTAAATCAAATCTACATTCTAAAGTCTTCTACAGAAGTAATGTCATCAACGAAGCAATTCTGTAATGACAGATGCATAATGCCGCTTACAACTTGCAAGTCAATTAGGAGATATACTGGTATAAAACATCTTTGTGATCATGATTTATCACAACGATGTAAATTCGGATAGACAATATATTTTGTTATCGTGCAATCAAGATAAAATGCTGATTAAGACAGATTTGTTGAATTTCCCTAATGAAGATCATTACTCTTGATATATTCAAAATCTTTAAAACATGAAATTCCAATCATATCTGCTTGTCATGGCCAGCAACTACAGTCCAATCACTGCTGACAAAGATAATTTTTTCGAGAGTTACCTAATATAGGGATGTAAGTTTGGTTGATTTAACTTAATAGCTAGGGTTTTATCTCCCAGTCAAGAATCTTTCAGAATATTTCACTTTTTTTTGTTTATACACAAAGTTCTTCAAATTTGAACCACTTTGGTAGCTTAGTTGGTTACGTGCTTACTTTGTATGTGATATGTGGTGTTTGATCAAGTTTGGCACCAATCTAAAAATTACTTGGTTCATTTTCTAGCCAGATAAACAATTTTAGTGTCTTGCTCACACAACTACTCACTGTTTGAACAGTTTCACTCACTTCATTCATTCACTCAAACCCTTACTTATCCATTTCAGTCATTTCCATTCATTTTTTACTCACTCCCTTATTCATACACTTCATGTAATTTCTTTACTTTTTCACTCATTCCCTTACTCATCTATTTCATTCTTTTCCTTTACTTTCTTACTCACTCCCTGACTCAACCATTTCACTCATTTTCTCAACTTTTTACTTACTCTCTTACTCACCCACTTCAATCATTCCCTCACTCCCTCATCCACTTCACTTATTTCCTTACATACTCACTAATTTGCTCACTCATTCACTCACTCACTTACTTACTCACTCTGTCTTTCATTCAGTCTTGATGTCATAAATCTGTTTACTCTAAAAATAAATATCAAACATAACATTATTAACATGCTGACATTTTTCTGTTTAAATCATGATATTTTTGGAGGTTTTAATTAGATGTTGAGAGCTTTATAAGCCTTTTCTGTTTATTTTTAGTAACATTTAAGCTAAGAGACACGAGTGAGAGAGAATCACTGGTCAAAGATATAAGATGAAGCTGTGATAACCATTAAGATTAATGTACTGAAACATATAATTACCCAAGAAAAAGATAGAAATTATAGCGAGGAATATTAACCAACAATTATGCATGTAATAAACTTCTTTTGATCTCAGAAAGTATCCGTTTTTTATCTTTCTTCTGTGGTTTTACTCAGTGGATGAACAAACATATTTTACAAGGAATGTAAACAAAGTGCATAATGTTAAAATAAATAAACATGAATAGCTTTTTGATTTATTTCAAGTGTTTTTACCAACAACGACAACAACAACAAAAAGAGCTAAAACCATGGAAATCAGTCTTTATCATTGGTACCATCTAATGACAAATGAATAGAAAGTTAATGAACAATAAATTAAAGAAAAACTTATTAAAACTCAATTACTATAGGAAAGTCCTTAATCATCTTCATATTTACGAATGAATATGTTTTTTTCTAAAGATTGCTGAGATAAATCATACCATTTTACTTTTTTCTTTTTCTTATTTTTTTAAATGGAGGGATCGTTAGACGTCTGAAAGGTCTTGAGCAATTTAAGAGTGCATGCTACATTGTGCATTAAGTGATTATATCTCCTTTAGATTTATTAAAATGATTATATTACATATATCTGAAAAATTGTTTGTTGACCTACTTTGAATGATTTCATATGTAACATCTGTCACCTTATATGGGGAGTATCCCAGAGTGCTGTAACCAAGGTAAACAATGTCACATATTGTATCCATGCCCTTATGATGGAAACAAAACAATTCAATCCTTTGATCCCCATATCATTTTTTTTTTTCAATTAAAGTGATATATCTCATACTTATAAGGATTGGTTTTAAATATTTGCAGTTACTGCTATGTAATTTTATACAATTCGTTCACCATCATTGTATATTACCTTAATAACTTTTCAAAAATTGATCGAAAACCAATCCTCATTTAATACAGAACAGATGTCAAGGGCATTTATGACACATATTCTGGCGGCCACATACAGAGAATCATCGAGAAGAAACTTTGCATATACAATGTACTTAAATTAACTTTTTATTTTGACCTACATAGATATCTCCAATAGGTAACTTTGGGAACTCTTGTTTCCTCTACCATTTTATAAGGAACTGCTTTAAGTGACTGTATCTTGACTGGTGAGTTAAACATTATTACTCCACTCAAATAAGTAAAACTGAAGATAAGCATTTTTGATAACAAAAAAGGTCTATCATTCAAATGTTCTTAAAAGCCTTTGATCTAAATAATTTAGCAATTATTTTTGTGGTTTCGACAGCTTTGAACCTTTAGTGATGGCAAGGAAAAAAATCCATCTGAAACAATCAATATATCAAAATAATAATAATAATAATAATAATAATAATAATAATAATAATAATAATAATAATAAAATAAAAAATAACAACTATTCCCTTGATCAAAATTTTATTGAAGTGAATATGAACTTTTATATGAGCCTATAATCTAAATAACAACTTTTTCAAAAAATTAAAATCTTCAGAAGGGCCTTTTTGGATGTTAATTTTTTTTTTCAAATTATTTTTAACATTTTTTGGGGAAGTAGATGACAAAATTCAGCTTAACATACTGGTATACTTTGTGAGAAATCAAAAAACAACAACAGCAAAATTTGAAGAATAGTGTATCTGAAGTATGATTTTTTATGTCAAATAAAAACAATTTACAAAAACTGAACACCAGCCTGTTAATCATCAAATGTCTTCTTGAGGCAAAAATTCCAAAATACCAATAACGTAAGGAAAGGATTTCTTCTGGTAAAGGAAATCTGTGAGAGTTTATTTGACCGTAAACTCTCAGATTTATCTTCTAGCTCCATGAGGGAAATCAATATTGCATTATATATGACCTTCTATCATTGTAATGTATGACAAGCATTCAACTTCATAACAACTCTCCAGGGACATGTACCAAATCTAAATGTGATCAAACATTTTGCTGATCCAGCTCCTCAACTTAAAAACCAATTAAAATGCTTTTACTTCAAAGTCAGCTCAATGTTTGGAATACACTGATAAAAATTGTTCCTTTGTGATGTTAATATTTCTAGTTTAGGTCGATTAACAATGTGTTTAATTAATCTTAGTCAATTAAGAATCCATCCTTAAGCTGCTTCCATTTTATCTTGTTTTGTGAATGATAAATCTACTTCTTAATATCAATAAACAATAAATTCAAGGTCAGATAACATAAATTATTGGAGATATGTAGGGACAAGTTTTTTTATTATCTTTATATCAAATTTATAGGAAAAAATGTTCAGGCTGTTTAAAATTTCTAGCACAGCTGAATGAAATAAAGTTTTATTAAGAATTTATCAAAGTAACATTAGGATCGCAGTGGCTAAGTGACACCACTACGGTAGCTCAGTTGGTAAAGTGCTCGCTCCGTAAGTGAAAGATCGTGGGTTCAAACCCCAAACGAGTCTGACCCGAGACTTGAAATTGGGTAGTGACTGTTCTTTTGCCAAGCACTCAGCATTACAAAATCAAAGTCATGGTTCTTTTGGATGGGAAATTAAAAAAAAACAAGGTCCTGTGTCATGATAGGCATAGCATGATAAAGAACCCTGCTGTAAAATGCCATCAGCGCAATGCACCAGCAAAATTTTCTGCACTTTCGCCTATAGTTGGCAATATCTTAATATAAGCAAAATATTCTTGACTGGGATATTAAACACCATATCTCAACTCACAACTCAGGCAAAGTAATCCAATGTACTGGCTTATCAGAATCACTACATACCCTGCTGCTTGGATTCAAACCAAAGGTCTTGGTTGGCATGAAATCTAAATCGCAGTCATGGATCCAAAGCTTATCAATATCTTTTTTTTTAAATCCTATTTTGACAGACTTTATGTGAAAAAGTTTGTCAGTTCACTTGCTTAAGGTTGGTGAATTGTTCTAGGCATTCTGAGCCCCAAACCTAAGCTAAATGTCTAAAAAAAAAAAATAAAATGATGATGAACAATTAATAATAACAGGCTTGTTAAAGGCTAGAGTTTCCAGACAACAGTTTCCTGTCTCATACATCTAAATCATTTGTCATCTATATAAATTAAATGTCTATATCATTTCCTTGAAAAACAAAAACTGATTGCTTTTTTTTGTACTTAGTTACTCAAGCGTGGCTTGAATGCTTTTAAAATCTTTTTTTACCATATATATATACACACACATATATATATAAAGCTTAAATAATAAGAAAATTCAAACTAGGTAAAATAATAATAATAATATTATGATTATTATTATCATCATCATCATCATTACTATTATTTTTCATTATTATTATCATTATTATTATTATTATTTTTATTATTAACTAAATTTGAATATCACTATAGTAACAAAATCATTATAATTAAATTCATGAAACCAAAGATACGAAAAAATTGTATCGATCTGAAAAATATTTTTCTTTCAAAGCCAGATTTTTTGTAAGCCAATCAAAGATTGGAATATGGGTCTGCAAGAGGGAGATTTTATAAACCAATCAAGATTCAAATACTAGTTTTGATCTGTAAGAGTCAGAATATTATAAGCCAATTGCAATCAAAGATTTAATTACTGGTCTGTAAAAGCTAGTTTTTTTAATAAGCCAATCAAAGATATAAAAGGCAGATTTAAAAGCCAATCAAAGATTTAATTATTGGTCTGTATTACGGCCAAATTTTTTAATTATCCAATCAAAGATGTGCGAGCTAGAATTTTGAAAACCAATTAACGATTTAAATATTGGCAAGTACAAGCTGATTCTTTTATAAACTAAATATTTTTTTTAAAAGTTAACAATTAAAAGTAAAATATCAGAATAAATTAATATGGAAATTTTTCATAAGAATATTAACAAATGAATGTTGATTTTGCTTTGTCTATTGTTTAACAGAAGTATCCAATTCTTACAAATAAATTTGTATCAGCCAGATCATCATAAAGCATTCTATTCCAACAATTAAAAAGATTTATAAAATGCATGAATTGCATCAAAATATGCAAGAGGTGGGTGGAGAATGGTGTTTTATGGCGCAGTCAAAAATATTTCAGATTTAGAAAGGTGTTCAATTTTGAGTGGAGTGAAGTTATGGTGTTTTACGCCCCAGTCAAGAATCTTTTACTTATTTCGAGACGGTCAGTTCTCGGATGGTGGAGGAAACTGGAGTACCCAGAGAAAACCACCAACCTTCGGCAAGCGAACTGACAAACTTTCTCACACTAGGATCTGTCTCTAGTGGGATTCAAACCCAGGCAGTGAGAGGCACTGTAATCCATAAGCACGTGCTTTAGACCACTCAGCCACCGAGGCCCCTGTTCAATTTCGAGATGATGGAGAAAACCTGAGATCCCATTGGAAACAATCAACACTTATTCCTACTAGCATCTGTCCAAGTGGAGTTCAAACAATAATTATAGGTGATGAGAAAAACTGTGATCAGAAAAGACACACTTTAGAACACTCAGCCACTAAGGCCCCTCAATATTAAATTTTTAACGAATTTTGACATCAAAGAACAAGTATGTCAGTTCAATGCATAATCTTTTTTTGCCATGTTACTGTTAATAAATTTTGTATCTAAGTATACTGGTTTTGGTTTGCCTAAAATTGCTATTAAACAATGGTAGTTTCCCCTTGGAAATATGACTACAATTTCCCAGTTTGACCACTAAAATTCCCCAAAGCCAACAGTGACAAACAAACAAATAGTTTAAGTTAAATATAATTGTCCAAAAATGTCTGGTTGCTGACTAAAAATGTCTGATCTTGTCACAACACAAAATCTTTGCAATGACATTCAAAATTCTGACCATATAAAAATGGCCAAAATTTTCCCAATCTGAAAGGTAGAAGGTAGTTTTCAACATCCATGACAAAATCACTAAAGTAGTTTCCTTATACAAATAGAGCCTCAGTGGCCGAGTGGTCTAAAGCATGCCCTAACCGATCACAGTGCCCCTCACAGCCTGGGTTGGAATCCCGATCAGGACAGATCCTAGTGTAAGAAAGTTTGTAAGTTTGTTTGCCGGAGGTCGGTGGTTTTCTGCGGATACTAGGGTTTTTCCCACCATCCCAGAACTGACCGCCTCGAAATAAGTGAAAGAATCTTGACTGGGGCATAAAACACCATTACTCTACTCCACTCCACTCCCTATACAAACAGTCCACTCTAATACTGTACAAATATATCAATTACATCTAGTAGGATCTATTAATTTTGATCATGTCAGAAAATCAATTTGCTTCACACTACAGGAATTACATTATTGTTATTTAATTGGTAATGGTCAAGACAGACATTACTCTATATATATATAAATACATTTCATTATCAAACCGATTAATAATAATAATCATCACATCAGTCGTGTACTCAATCCATTTGTTACGAATAAAAGGCAAACAATAATCATAGTGTATAATGGCAAAATGGCATTACATGCTTTAGTCAAGTTATTGTTTTTTTTTTTTTTTTTTTTTTTTTTTTTTAACAAGCCAGTTGACAAACTTTCTTGCACAAGGATCTATAAGACTGAGATTTAAATCTTGAAAATAAGGGCCATTGTGATGCAAAAGCCAGCATTTTGATCACCTAGCCACTAAGGTCCCTCTCAACAATTAGAAACCTTATTTCAATGATATAAACAAAAACACAATTACCATCTAACAACAATGAAAAAGAACTGTCTCTTGAAAGCCAAATACTTCAATCCACCATTTCCATTTGGCCTTGTGACCTCGACCTTTGACCTATATACCTAAATGTGGTAGCAATAACTGATCTACATTTGCGACAAGTTTGATCAAAATCCATCCATAGATGTGAAAGTTAAGGACTAATTGATTCTACAAGGACAGATACATAGACAGACAGACAGACAGATATGGTCCTCAAACTAAGTTTGCAGGGGTTTATAATTTAATGTAAAATACAAGCTAGGGAAAAGTAATCTTTATAGAAAGCTTTAACCATTAACGGAAAACACTATAAATTAACATAACTTCTTACTCCCCCCCCCCCCAAAAAAAAAAAAAAATAAATAAATAAATAAATAAAAATGCATACAATCAGTTGTGTTCCCTGCATAAGCAGAAGATTATAGTTCAATCATAAAAAGAGCACATGTATATGGGAATCATTTAAATACAGTTAAGAATCCAACACAAACATACCAGTCCATGTTTAAATCACAATCCCAGGAGCAAAAGAAAAAACAATGGAAACTGACAAATTAATTAAAAAAACTCTGTATTAAACCCTAGATAGATATCAGATGTATAAAAGTGAAATAACATTTCTTACAAAACTAAGCCAAATGGAATTGAACAAAAATCAATACCAATTAAAGAACCTGACATCGGATGTGTTTATTATACATAAAAAACCTTCCACATCCCTCTTGAACAAAAACGTTTGACAGCAGAAAAGCTTTAACGGCTTAATGATCAATGTGACTGATATATCCGATAATAAATTTTCTGTCTGGTAGTTCTAATGGTAATAAAACTTAGCAAAATAATTCCAATACATTAATGAAACCACGACATCTCTCTGGCAGCAGGTGAGCAAAAATGGCCTAATGATTCATGGGCTTGATAAAAATGTCTTTTTGATTTCTGATGATAAATCAACATATAGGCCAACAAAACTTTTATCAAGAAAATATTGTCAAAATAAACATAAATATATTAGTAGAAGTCAATATAGGCTTATAGCTAAGCTTGGAGGCATATCACATATCTCGAATTCTGTATAAATATTTACACTAAGTTCTATTTTTATTCTCCATTGACTGACCAAATTAAAGATCCTACTAGGCACAATGCCTCAATCAATCTGAAATCTATCAATCTTACATGCCACAGCTTTATATATTTGTAAATCTTCAGCCTGCCATGGAAAAACAAAACTCCTGGTAACTACCATAGTTGTTTATCAGCCATTACAGAGCTGCTTAATAATAATAATAATAATAATAATAATAATAATAATAATAATAATAATAATAATAATAATACATTGTAATAATAATAATAATTATTATTATTATTATTATTATTATTATTATTATATAATGAATTTATTAACAATATGCTAAATCGTTAAATATCAAAACATATTCATTCATATTATAAAAATGTTAAATATTAAACCAATAGTAAGGTTTTAGGTTAAAATCAGAGAAGACTATAAATTGCCATGAATCTAACATTGTCAAAGTTATACCTTCGGCTTTGGGCCTACACTGCCCTGGATCTAACATCTATAGATCATACCACCCTGAATCAACTGTCATTGAAGATAATTTTGATTTGAGGGACCCATTTTGGTGAGTGGTCTAAAATGTATGCTTACAAGTCACATTATGCCTACCACCATCTAAAATTGTAAAATAACACTAAAGGAACTTTTAGTGTAAGAAGTTTGTCGATTTTACTTGAGAAGGTCGGTGGTAATCTGCAGGGTACTCCTTCACAGTCCTCTCCCTGATCTCAGAATTGACCAATTGAATATAAGTGAGAATATTGCCTAAATAATAATAAAATATTACTACTAATAATAAAAAATATTACTTCACTGTACTGATTAAATTTTTCAAACTTCGATTATTGGAAGTTGAAGGGTCTTCATTTTAGGTTGGAATAATCGGGGGGTTCGAATAATCGAATAAGTTAATTTGACACTTTAAACCTTGATCCACCGTACGTTATCTTAAGACACAACAGTATTCTATTGCACATTGAAAGTGTTTTATCGGTGTCAGTTTTTAATGAATAATGCCATGACCTATCATGATTAATTCCATAAAAACAGAAATATTAATTTTATTTCAATAAAAATAAAAATTTAATACCATCTGGTACAAAATCAAACACGCGTGGTAATACATACAACACAGTAAATACAGCCATCCAGAGAAAGTACACCTGCTTTTTTATGCACGCATTATACACATTTTTATGATTTTACAGAATTTTAAACAAAACGAAACGAAACAGGTCTATAAAATTTCTAGAATTGAAATGTGAATAAGGCGGAAAACTGTCTCTGTCAACTTTATTAAAAAATAATAATTTTTTTTTAATTCCCGGACTAGGCTATGTTAAATATCAAATTAATATTCAGATGCCGTTTTTTTTTTAAATTTCTATGATGGTAACCATGGTCAACAGAATTCTTTTTATCATTTACTTGAGTATGGCTACACACGTAAAGCTCATTTTCTTTTACCTGGGATTAAAATTACTGATTGATTGAACAATTAAGATTAATTATTGCAATTGATGATCAACATGGCTTACGATGAACAATACAAGGCACACATGTCTACAAAATGACCGTCAGTTACACTTGGGTAACATGAACGGGTAAAGATGAAGCCATACTCGTTTGTATTAAATTGTACAGGTGAGAGTTGTTTCATTTTAGATATGAATAAAAATGTTAACTTCAAATTTTTGGGGGTATATTTCTACTGAAAAGTCTAACTTAGGACTAAAATAGGTTCGAATAATTGTGGGTATTCGAGGTACGAAGTTTAAATAAGCGAAGTTTTTTAATAAGAAGTTATAGTGCAGGGCGGTCGGGACTTATGGAGAACTTCGAATAACCTAAGGTATTAGAATAATAGAAGTTCGAATAACCGAAGTTTGACTGTATTTTTCATCACAAAATAATAATAATAATAATAATAAAATTAAAAAAAAATTCAAAAAGAGAAAAAAAAAAAAAAGAAAGAAAGAACAAAAAAAAAAAAAGAAAGAAAGAACAAAAAAAAAAAAAAAAAAAAAACCAAAAAAAAAAAAAAAAAAAAAAAAATGAACCAAAACAAAAACGAAAAACAAACTTTGGCAACAAATTAAAACAAAAGAAAAAAAACACGATACAACTAAAAGGAAAGTTATTATTTGCAATTACATGACTGTGGCTTATTCATTGCAAGTTAAAATGATTTCATTAAGCTTTCTGCTTTAAACTTCATCCTAAAACATGAAAATACATAAATCATATTCTTGTGACATTTAATTGAACTAGAACCTAATACCGATTCGAAGCAGACATAAAGGAACTAATTGATATAATTTCCCACATTATTCTACCTTTTCTTTATCCTAATCCTTCACAATATTTTCTAGCAATCTAAATATGACATGTAGTGCATAATTTATACTTTGCTTTATTCTTCACAGGCAATTACGGAACCCCGGATACCACAACGTCACACACGATGATGACTGCTGTTGGCTCGGGGCATTAGATAATCGAGCTGAGTTAAACCACTGTAACGACAACTAAGATGGAATAAGAATTGGATTCAGTTTCCTTTGTGTGTAAATCACAGAGCATGCATTAAATATAGTAGAACAGTGATGATACAAGCATCGTAAGACTTCCATTTATGTTCTCAGCTATCAGAGCAGAATGATTGGAAATCACAACAAATCAATTAAGATCGCATATTACAGATATGAAAATGCATATTAATGCCAGGTTTGTAAGATATCAATATTTATAATATACCGATGTTAGCTGCTGCATTAAAATATCAAAAATCTAAATATTTCATTTTATTTAATTTTAAAAGTTATTTAGATAATGGTTATAATATCAGCTTTGTTATAAATAGAACATCAAAAACAGTAAAGTGTTTTTTTAATTTTTTTTTTTTTTTTTTTTTTTTTTAAATTCATTGGATGCTTTTTATTTATTCATGAAAACATTCAGTATGATCAGCAAGTAAGTCAAAATGTTTGAATTGAGAAAAAGTGTTTTCTTTAAAAAAATGCATGATTTTGTAGTTTTTTTTTTTTTAAATGTAGCTAAAATTACAAATTCAAAATGCAAAAATTATTCTAAAATAGAATCTATAATTAATAATTGTCTTAAAGTTGGTAACTGATCTAACAGAATGTCATTAGCATTGCAAATTTAAAGTTATAATGAACTATAGAAAATCAGTAGCTGAATAAATAAATAAATAAATAAATAAATAAATAAATAAATAAGTGTTTTCAAAATACATGTATTATTATACTTCAAATACATTTGTATTACAATTGTATTTCACAATTTAACATTTAAAAAATAAAGCAGGGATTTTTTTTTTTGTTTTAATTTCAGGCAGAGAGTGAAAAGAATGTAAAGCAGAGACACGAAAGTGTATACAAAGATGAAAATCAGTCAGTAAATCCCAAGTTCCCAGGGAAAATCCCAAGTTCCAGATTAAACCAGGATATTCATGAAAGATTAATTTTAATTAACAACTCCATAATGGAATTTAAATGAGAGTCAGTTTATCAAGACTGAAGAATATATATTATAAAGGTGTTGATCAAAGTAAATAAATTATTCGTAATCTGTTGTTCTCTCTCGAGGATTGGATCAATGCTCTTTTATAAAGTAAGTTAGTCACATCACATATATATATGATGTAGATATAAATATATATCTACATATATATAAAGCATATAGAAGGAAAATACAGGAATAACAACAGCGTCTATGATAGTAGCAGGTTTTATCTGCCAGATAAAAATATCATTATGACAGTTTGTCTAATGACAATGACTACATGGACGATGTACTTCATTCTCGAATCACAACGATGGATGCTACAATTGATCTGACATTAAGACCTTGGAAGGATTTTTATTATTTCTCTGGAGAAAAATAGATTTCATCACTCACAAAATAGACTGGTGATTCTTACATAGTTCATAGCGGGGTTACTGTTTTATGTGGAAAAAATAAAAATTTGTTTTACCTTTTTTTTTATGAGTTCAATTCAAAAGATATTTGACTTCTTTTTTAATGGATAAAAATTTGACAGGAGAAAATTAGAAAAATAAATGGCAACAAAAATGATAATATAATATATTCTGTTATATATTAACTATGAATGAACAGATGTTGGTTAAATCAAACAGGAAGTTGGAACAATAGGAAACACATGGCAGATCATTGAAAAATGTGTTTAATCATAATTGGAAATAAAATATATGTATGAAAATAATGTAGACAAAAGGATTAAAATTTATTCTTGATTAAACTGGATATAAAAAAATGTGGATATCATATTGGCAGAAATAATTAATTCTGTTGTTAGAATAAGGCACCCTCTCTATTGATATCAAAGGTAACATTTGAATATTTGATATTATTGTAATTATCGGTAAGGAAACATCTGTTGACCGTTAGATAAATTACAGCTTTTTACAACAGTAAATGAACACATAAACAAACAAACACGAAGATTATCACATTGTCAGCCTGGCCAGAGGAGGAATTGTATTATCTCCGAGTGGTCATAATTGGTTTTAAAAATCTGGGTTTTATCACAAGGCCAGGTGATAAGAAACGACCAAATGTTTACAATGACATAAAATCTTATTTTATTCCAAAATTTTCATATTTTTTCTACATTGTTTAGTAAGAATGTGATCGAGGTATCTGGGAATTTATTTTGACAATTTTGTTATACACATACTGTTGGAATTAGTGATGGTCACAAAGTTGGTAAGGGGAGATTTTAGTACAAAATTTAAGCTTCATACTATGCATTTTGAAAACCTAATTTCTATGTTAGGAATATTTGATATTTTATGTGGTGAAAATGAGTAACGATACAACATCTAGTCCATTGGAGTTAAAAATGGAGCTTTATTCTATCGTTTTATCTGTGTCGACGTTGTGTTTAGCTATTTTATTCGGAAGTGGTGGTAATATAACAGTGTTTTTGTCACTATGCACATGCAAAATGTTAGCAAAATTACGCTATATTCTTTTAGCAATGTTACTCATACTGTCTCTTATTTTTGATGTGTTTTGGTGTTCGATGGAAATTTATCGTTTACTGTATCATCAACATTCGGACCAGGAAATGGATATCGTGCTGAAGTACGTTGAACAAAGTCTTTATATATTTCTTGTTGCGGCTCTACTAGTATCTTAGTCATCATTTGTATTCATCACATGTTTCTGATTTCCGAAAATTTCAACTATCTTTCAAGATGTCTGTTTGCTGTGTTTTCAATTTTGTTAAGTGTTGTTTTTATATTCGGATCAGCAATTGGATATGGTTTAATTTCTTATCACCAAGAAAAATATACACCTGATGAAACTTCTTATCATGTTCTAAATGAGAAATCATTCATATTCCGTATCATACTGTTTAGCGGAATGATTGCTGTTCTTGTATTAATTGTTATAATCATGATCACATTATATACCATGAAAAAGAGACATGACGAAAAACACGAAGCAGAAGTATGTTCTGAATATTCTGAACCGCCGACCCCTGAACGCTTAAACATTCCAACTTTGTTAATCAAAGGTGCTGAGGATGAACATAATGAGGAAAGTGACACAAAAATAGATCTCCAAACTCATCCCAAAAAAATCTGTCATCATCATCAGCAAACATTAAAGATGACAACACATCAACACTAGGTGATCTGCCATCACCTTCAAGGACTAAAAACCACCATCTTGGTGTTAATATGGCTGCCATTCTAGGCAGAAGACGGCACACCATTGGGCAAATAGGAACTACAGGATTGGAGGTGATGGAAAAAGCAAAACAATATAACTATGTGAGAAAATTTTCTGTCGACATACAAGCACTTCAGGCACAGCTAGAGAATCCAAAAATCCATGGGGGAAATTTCCCCTTCAGATCAGACACCGAACTTCAAATGTCTACTCAAAATGACAAAAGAGACCCTAGTCTATTAAAACGCCCATTAACTCCAATTTTAAATTTACGAACCAGTCAGGCTGAAATAAGAAGAAGGTGAAAAATCAGAAGAGAGAGAGGATGATGAAGAAGAAGAAAATGAGGAAGTAGACAAATGTATAAACGAACGGCGAAATTCCAGTTATGAGACTATGAGTCCTCCCATCATAACATTATCAGAGACTACAGCTGAAGAATTACGTCTCCACGAAGCTCGGTCGGAAAAGGGTCCAAATTCTATAAAATTGTGTTGTTTACTCGTTGTAACGTTTATATGTTGTTTGTTACCGATGTTTATAACGGATACAGTGCGTGGCTATTTATCCCACACCGCTTACATCAACATTTAACATGTACAATGGCATTGTCCGTAATTCAAACGATTATATATCCCCATATATTTCTGTATGGATAGTGAAATTCATAGAGCTGTGCAAAAATTCTTTGGAAAATTTCACGGTCAACTGATGCAAGTATGTTATGGCCGACATGAAGTTCCAACATCCGATCATATAGATATTACAGTGACTCAAGTCTAAATATTATTTATGTCACACTGTTAATATTTAATTCCAGATGAATGAACAGCTGTATTTTCGGATTTGTTTTATTTGTTTTTTTTTATATCAAAGTAGGAAAATCTTACATCTTTTATA
>JARBDR010000112.1:0-81509 GCA_029721355.1 Tegillarca granosa
AATTTAAATTATAAAAATTAGGTATAGTTTGATCATGATTTTTTTATTGATGCGCCCATTTTTTTGTTTACAATTTACTGATGACCTTATTTTTATTTTAGGATTTTATGATATTAGAAATATCTGTTGGAAAAAAGTTCAATTGTTTAGCTCCCCTTTTTTTAAAAAAGGCCCATATTTTTCATTTTTAAAGCTATTTTGTTAAAGAAACTGATGAGTCCATTTGTGATTCTGATATTTATCTAACATATTAGGAAGTTCCTGTTTCATCGATAAGTCAACTGAGCTTCATCAAAATGAAACATTTTGTTAAAAAACTAATGATTAAAAAACTAAACATTGATTTTAATGAAAGTTTAAACTTGTGCTAAGTAATTGATAAACATGAAGTTTTAAACAGCAAGGCCGCACTTGACTTTTAAGGGTCAATTTATTTTTTGATAATCTATCTAATCGTCAACAAATATACATTTCATGATGATATCATCAGTATTTAGCTCCACCTGAGCTAAAAGCTCAGATGAGCTATTGCTGTCTATCTTCGTGCGTCGTGCGTCGTCCGTCGTGCGTCGTGCGTAAACTTTTTACATTTTAATTCTTCTTCTCAACACCACTGGGCGAAATTTAATGAAACTTGATTACCATCATACCTGGGTGAAGCCCTTTCAGATTCAGATTTGCAAAAATAAAGGAGTTATGTCCCCCTTTGGACCTGTAAGGGGAAATATTGAATAAACTTAAAAATCTTCTCCTCTGAATCTACAAGAGGTATATCTTAGTTATTTCATTGATAACATTCTTAGGTCATCTAGTTTCAGATTTTGCACAAATGGTTGCTATGGGGCTTAAAATGGGGAATGGCAAGGAACTTAATGGAAAATTGCTAAATGCTAAAATTTTATATTTGTCAATAAATCTTATAGTCTATTAACTTTTTGTATATGCTTGTAAAATGGAATATTGTAGGTATTGATACAAAATCAAATTGATATATGGTTCAATGTCAAGGTCACAGCTACAAAAGAAGACTGAAATTTTATATAATCTTGAAACTTTACTTTTTTTAAAGGCATGTACATGTATATGAGAATATTATAGGTGTTGTCATGACGATCACTTTGATATGGTTCAAGGTCATAATTCAAAGGTCAAGGTCATAGCTGCAAATGAAGATTGATTTGTTAGTTATTTTAAAAACTAGTAGCTTTTTGTATAGCGTGTATTTTAGAATATTGGAGGTATTGAAATGACAATTATTTTGATATATGGTTCAAGGTCATATGTTCAAAGGTCAAGTCATAGCTGCAAATTGAAAATTGTTAGTATTTTGAAAAGCCAGTGGCTTTTTGTATAAGCATGTATATTAGAATATTGTAGGTCTTGATATTGAGATCATTTTGATATACGGATCTCAGGGTCATTTCATGAAACTTGTTCATTATCATGCCTGGGTAAAGGGCTTTCAGATTTGAACAAATGAAGTTTTATCTACCAAAAAAGGGGGGGGGGGGTTAAATTCAAAACCTTTTGTAAGTATCATTTTGAATTTTGTTGTGGTTTAAGATTATTGGATCCATGGTCAAGATCATATCGGTACTGAAATACAAAAATGGTTAATTAACTAGACAACTCAAATTTTTAGCTCAGATGAGGTATTACGATCTATGCCCGTCCGTCGTCCGTCGTGCGTCATATATAAACTTAACATTTTTAACTACTGGGCCAAATTTGATGATATTTAGCATTGATGGTGCCTAGGTGAAGGCCTTTAGATTTGCCCAAATGAAGGAGTTATGTCCCCTTGAGGCCCCATAAAGGGGAAAATAGTTAAAATCTTTAAAAATCTTCTCCTTTAAACATACATGAGATATAGCTTAGATATTTCATGCATAACATCCTTAGGACACGTAATTTCGAATTGCCCAAATGGTAGCTGTGGGGCTCAAAATGGGGAAAAAGCAAAGACCTTAAAGAAAAATATAAACTTTTTTTATAGACATGAATATCAAAATATTATCAAGGTATTGATATGACTATGATTTTGATATATGGCTCAAGTTCAGAAGTACAGAGGTCAGGGTTACAGCTGCAAAAAAAGACTGAAATTGTTAATTATCTTGAAAACTATTAGCTTTTTTATAGACATGTATATTTGAATATTGTAGGTATTGACATGTCAGTGATTTCAGTATATATTTCAAGGTCATATGTTCAAAGGTCAAGGTCATAGCTGCATAAGAGAACATAAATTGCTAATTATCTTGAAAACTTAACTTTTTGTATCAAGATATGTATATTGGAATATTGTAGGTATTGACCTGACGATCATTATGATATATGGTTCAAGGTTATATATTCAAAAGTCAAGGTAACAGGTGCAAAAGAATGCTTAAATTGTTAATTATCTTGAAACAATTAGCTTTTTGTATAGGCATGTATATTAGAATATTGTCGGTATTGTCATGGCAATCATTTTGATATATGGCTCAAGGTCATAATTCAAAGGGCAAGGTCATAACTAAAGATTGAAATTGTTAATTATTTTGAAAACAGTTAGCTTTTTGTATAGGCATGTATATTAGAATATTGTAGGAATTGACATGGCGATCATTTTGATATATGGCTCAAGGTAATAAATTTAAAGGTCAAGGTCACAGCAGCAAAAGAGGCTGAAATTGTTAATTATCTTGAAAACTATTAACTTTTGTATAGGCATGTGTATTAGAATATTGCAGGTAATTATACATTAGTCATTTTGATATATAGCTCAAGCTCAGAAGTTTGAAAGTCTAGGTCACAGCTTCAAAAGAAGACTGAAATTGTTATTTTTTTTGAAAACTATTTCTTTTTATATAGGCATATATATTAGATA
The DNA here is from genome assembly GCA_029721355.1 of Tegillarca granosa. Taxonomy (NCBI): domain Eukaryota; kingdom Metazoa; phylum Mollusca; class Bivalvia; order Arcoida; family Arcidae; genus Tegillarca; species Tegillarca granosa. The sequence goes on from JARBDR010000112.1 coordinate 2,873, forward strand.
TTGTAGGCATTGACATGATGATCATTTTGATATATAATTCAAGGACGTGCATTCAAAGGTAAAGTTCGTAGCAGCATAAGAGAACTTAATTGCTAATTATCTTGAAAACTGTGAACTTTTGTATAGGCATGTGTATAAGAATATTGTAGATGTTGATATGACAATCATTTTGATATATGGTTCAGGGTTATATGTTCAAGGGTCAAGGACATAGTTACATAAGTATACTGAAAGGGTTAATGATTTGGAAATTATTCCAAACAGTTACTACATGCGTATTAGCTACTTAAAATTGAAAAATTAATAGATATTTCTAATTAAGTATGGTGACAGTTCTTCCCTTGAGGAAACTTGGAAAGTTTCCGCACTGAATATATTGTTTATTGCACTTTGCGACCAATTTTTGACATTTACTTAGGTGAGCGTTAAGGTCCATGGGCCTCTTGTTTTGGCTTTGCCAAGAAACCATTTGTCAAATAACGAAAGTGTATTTAAATTGATCTAGCTTTGAAAAGCTTGAACAGTATAAAATACTGACTTTTGTTGACACTGTTATGGTAGATTAACACCCTCAGCACATCCACAAATGCCAGTGTGTACCATTTGTCATCTTTTTAAAGCATGAGGCGAACCTTTTTGGAAATAATTGGTTATTGAACGTAATATAATTTTCAACATTGTTCTTGCTACGAGTGTGATAATAATAAACATGTTGTTATGGATGAACTCTTTCAACAAGATGGGTGTGGTTTAAGTATGTGTTAATGAAAAATTGAAAACAGCTATGACCAATCAAATATCTAGATTTTTATATGAAACACAATAATGTCATTTGTCTAAATGAAAAAATGATAGCAAATTAAAAAATTATTAAAGTTATAGAATTAATTTGCTTAACAAACTGCCCCCAAAAATCAAAGCCTAATTTATAATAATTAAAAATTAAATTATTATAAATTATAGCGGAGGCATAGCTTTAACGGGAAGTCCTTTTGGAGGAGGCAGTGGACCAACATGGTTAGACAACGTCAATTGTACTGGAACAGAAATGGAAGTGGTCAGATGTGTCCATGACGGATTCGGCGTCGAGGATTGTACACACAGAGAGGATGCTGGTGTACAGTGTATGCCCCCTATCAATACTAGTCAGTATCATGTTATTACTATAGTTACAGAGACTATGTAGATTATATAGTTATGTAGATTATGTAGTTTTGTAGATTATGTAGTCATGTAGATTTTGTTGATTATATAGTTATTTAGATTATTTAGTTATGTAGATTATGTAGTTATGTTATATCAGAAGTTATTTAAGTTATGTAGTTAAGAAATGACAACTACAGTGAAAATTGATTAACAACAATCAAGCCACTTCAAAGTTATAACATCCAAACCATATCTTGGCGATTCAGTGACCGTGTGGTCTACAGAGCCTGCAGATTGCACCGAGTGCCTCTTACCCCCTGGTTTTTAATCTCATTTGGGCAGATACTAGATCTGGTGTGATATGGGTTGTCAGTTTCACTTGACAAAGCTAAGTAGTTATCTTCAGGTACTCTGGTTCTCTCCATCATCACAGAGCTGCCTCATCTTAATATAAGTGCAAGAATCTTGACTTCGGTGTAAAATACCATTTAATCAGTCCAATCTTATCCATATCTTACAGTTGGCCCAAAAAAACCACTTGATTTTTCAAGATTGTTTTTGTAATTTTGTAAAAGTAAGGACTGAAAATTGTTTTGCAGGCAATATATATATATATATATATATATATATATATATATATATATATATATATATATATATATATATATATATACTAGTATATAGTAATAGCAAATAATAAATAAAAGATAATAAATATATATTAAAAATTGCCCTTTGTTACTTAGAGGTTTGTACTGGTGTAAATATTTAAAATGGGATCTTGATGGCTAAGTCAAGGAATTACTGGAAATATTTAAATTGTCAGTGGTATTACAATCCTGCTTAACAAGATGGTTTGGAAAGCTTTTGATTTTTCTAATACATCTAAAAATAAAGATGTATTATCTGCATATTGTGAAATTATAAATTCTTTTTTGTTTTATTGTCGAGCCTGGCATCGCCATAAGGCGAGACTTAGGTGTTACTTTTACGGTGCAGTTGTAGGCGGCGAAGACATATCAAAATGTGAAAGTTTATGTTAAAGTAATGTATTTTCTACTCGATCCAATACTTAGCAGGCGAGACATTTAAATGCGTGGAATTCTTGTTAAATTTAATTGTTTATGTCATAAAACTTTTCTCCGTCATGCAATCAGTATTTTATATTGATAAATGAAATTTACTTTGTTCATTGATGTAACTATAACAACAGATATAATATTACAAAAACACATTTGATTCAAAGAAAACTGTTTGATAAGAAATGCATGTCTGGAGGGATTGATATCTATTAAACTGTAGTTAAATTTGTTATGTGATTTGATTTCTTCTTGTACCTATAATGTTTTTGCACCTGTAAATTGTGATTTAACGCTTGTCGCGTACATTACAAGTCTGACATATATAGCTAAAAGCCATGTCATCATTGAAAATAATTGTTATAAAATCTTTTATAGATGTAATTGTTTCCTTTTAATATTGTGGGGCCTTTGTGGCCAAGTCGTCCAAATTGTGCACTTACTGTCTCACTGTCTAGATTGGAATTTTTTCAGGACCTTCCACTTTCAGAGCTAGCTCTCTACCATATCTTGATTATGAATCATTACTTGTTTCTAAAATAAATCGTAGGTATCTCATACAAGATAAATATGGTAATTCTACCTCATAAAATGAAAGAGATATGATTTTTTTAATTGCATTATTAATTTTTTTTTTTTTTTGCAGCGGCAGCTCCAACCACGACTACTTCTGCACCACCAATGATACGACTGGTTGGTGGAAATTCACGAAATGAAGGCCGAGTTGAGGTTCTTCATGATGGCCAATGGGGTACAATCTGTGATGATGGCTGGGAAAAAGCGGAAGCAGATGTTGCATGTCGTATGTTAGGAATGGGGTAAATAGATTGAGGATCTTACCAGTTCATTGCACCGTTATTCTTTTCATTCTCTGTGTAAAGTTAAATTCAAAAAAATATGTCTTAATGTTGATGTTTTTATACGTATATTTTTAAACATGCAGTTGAAATTGCATACAAACCCCAAATACTCACTTTACATTGGAATCTAATAATAGAATGCAAGATCCACAGGTATGATATCCCCTTCACCGCTCTGCTAAGTGGCCCGGGAAATAACATAAGAAATTGAAATTGTTCTTTCCAGCACATCACTGACTGGGGTCCTTCGGATGAGACTTTGAAAACACTTGCTTCATGTCACGTCAGACATGGCCACTTTTAAAGAGCCCTCTCTGCATTTTATTGCTCTAAGCACACTGCAAAGGTCAAAATTTCTGCCACTTCACCTATATATAGTGACGTCTCGATATAAGTGAAATATATTTGACTGGGGCATATAACCCTATTAGATCAAATTAAGTAAAACATCACTGACCGGTATTAAGTTGTATTTATAACAGTTTTCTTACAGACGTCATCGATTGAGTTGAGTTTAGTAATGATGTTTAAGGTCCAATTTCACTTGTTTGAGACAACGCCAGCTATAGAAGAAAGTGCAGAAATTTTGCCTGTCCGTTGCGCTGATGGCATTATACAGCAGGGTTCTTTATCCTGCCACGCCTACTGTGACACGGAATCTCGTTTATTTTAAATTTCCTTCCGAAAGAACCAATACTTTCATTTCGTAATGCCTGCGTTCATGGTGAAAGGAGAGTCACTACCCACTTCTGAGTCTTGGGTCAGACCCGGTCTCGGTTCGAACCGATGACCTCCCACTTACAGATCAATCACTCTACCAGTTAAGCTAACACAGTGGTTGACATCATCAATTGACCAACATATGATAACCATTTAATATTCCGTGTGTGTATTGAATATTTCTTGACAACTACATGAATTTGTAGATTTTCAAATGTTTTGGTTATTATATATTTTTGATCTAGACTCCATTTTTAACCCCCTACCACCACCATATCTAAATATTTCTGAGTCATTTTGTTTTATCATGTGCACTGAAATATGTCTGATGTTTTCATTAAAATCCAGAAAAATAAATAAATGTACAATCAATCACACAATTAATATAATTAAGCTTTTTTTTAATTTTTTTATTTATTTATTTATTTTTTTTATTTTGTTTTTTTTTTAAATATATAAATATTTTTGCACAATATAGATTTTTAATGATTTTCGCTTATCAATTTTTGAATCTGGAAGATTGTATGTATATTCTGTTGTACAATTTTAGAGAAGGAAAGCCGAAAGGTTCTGCGTTTTATGGTTCTGGTTCCGGACAAATCTGGATGGATAATATGGAATGTACAGGAAGCGAATCCAGTTTATTTGACTGTGATTTTCCAGGATGGGGTAGAGAAGATTGTTCCCATAGCGAAGACGCTGGTGTTATTTGTGAAGTTGCTGAAGAGATTTTACGTAATATCATTATTTGGTCTTTAACTGCAGTGCTATTATTTTTTGATTGATTGAGTTAATGTTTAATGCTGCATCAGCAATTTGGAAGCTATTAGCAAATATGCGGTGCTAGAGAGTGTTTAGTCAGTTGGAGGGCCATCTTGAAAAAGACTACATGAGGGATTAACATGAGAATATATCAAACTCTATGCGACAAAGTGTTAAGACTATCTTTTAAGTACTTTGGCCAATCTTTTACTCAGCAATCCCTTTTCTATCTGAAGAAATTATCTATTTGTGAAATAAAAAAACATGCTGACAGAATCGATATGATTTCTAGGAATAGCTTAATTAGAAGATTTCACGCATTGAAAGTAGGAATGACATGGTCATATGAACTGATGTTTGGTATTTTGTAATATAAATCAAATGTTTATTTATATATCTACTAAGTTAAAAAATATCGAATCAAAAGCAACCAAAAAATATAAATAATGCAAGATGTCCTCAATAACAAATAAGCAGAATGGAAGCTGTGCACATTGTTTCAGCTGCATAACATATGTGTACAGCATCCATATGTCCATATAGGTTATTTCTCAATAACCTGAATGAAAATCGGATCAAGGCTTAAAATGCTTTATACTTTATAATTTCTCCTAAAACACCTCACGTTTATACTATCCAGTAGCTTTTGTTTTTGTTTTTTTTTTCAGTTGAAGGGATACGTCTAGTGAACGGATCTGATTTATATGAGGGGAGAGTAGAGATACTAAGTCAGGGAGTTTGGGGAACAATATGTGATGATGATTTAGACAATGCTACAGCGGCTGTTATTTGTCGAATGTTAGGCTTGTAAGTATGCAAATTACAGAACTCATCAATTACTATGATATAGGATAATACAGTCACCATTTCATTACCAGTAAAGTTGATTCTGTAGTAAACATATTATCACTTTCAATTAAAATAAAAAGGTCACTATTGTCACTAGTAAAGTTGATTCTGCAATATACAGAATATCACTCTCACTTGAGATAACATGGTCACTATTATCACAAGTTAAGTCGATTCTGCAGTATACAGATTATCACTTTCACTTGATATAAAATGGTCACTTTTATCACTAGTTAGGTCGATTCTAAAGTATACATATTATCACTCTCACTTGAGATAACATGGTCACTATTGTCACTAGTTAGGTCGATTCTGAAGTATACAGATTATCACTTCACTTGGTATATAATGTTCACTTGTTTAATTGATTCTGAAGCAGATAATTCTTATTGAACATATGGCATTGATTATATAGGAGGTGAAGCACCATCTTTAGACCACTGAGGCATCGTCATGTGGAAATTTGGTTTTAACCTAATATTTTGTGTCAAAATTAGAAATATGTCAAAAGCTTGAAGTGATCTTCAATTCAGTCATTTCAAATAAACCAGTGATACATGATGAAGATGTTTTATATAGCACAGACATATTTTCATTGTCACTTATACACTTAATACATGTTTTAAAGGGAGAGTACATAGTTATTTTGTTTCCATTGCAGTGATGAAGGTGGGGAGTCTTTCCAAAAAGCCCGATTTGGAGAGGGAACAGGGCCAATTTATTTGGATGACGTCCGCTGTACTGGAACAGAGAGGGATATCACACAGTGTCGACATAGAAGATGGGGTGAAAATAACTGCGGACATGATGAAGACGGTAGCGTTAGATGTAATATACCAGAATATCACTCCACCCCGGAACCCAGCACTGAGCCACAGCCTGGTACACCTACAGCTGAGCCGGAGCCAGAACCAGAAGGTAATGTTATTCTCACTTTACCCTTTTGCTGAAATAAAAACCATATTATTCTTGAAATTTATCGGTATTGTGTGTTTATCTTTTGTTGTTTGTTGCAATATTCGCTTAAAATTGAAGTTTTCAATAATTACCAAATTTATTGACATACAAACACTTTTCATGGATTTTTATAGCATTTTAGTGGAATGAGATGGATTTTCCATGGACATGGACTTTGGCCATAGAAAATTTCTACAGCAGGCTAAACAAATAAATCATCCCATCTGGTCCCACTTTATATGGTTCTAAACAATAAGAGTTCGTAAACTTTTAAATCTTGCCTTAGCCTTTTTATAATTACAGCTTCAAAACCAAAATAAAAAAGTCTGGAAATATTTCATAATTTGATGAAAATTGGCTGTCACTACCATATGTAAAGTCAAATTGGCTGTCACTACAATATGTAAAGTCAAACTGGCTGTCACTACCATAAAGTCAAATTGACTGTCACTACCATATGTTAAGTCAAATTGACTGTCACTACCATATGTAAAGTCAGATTGGCTGTCACTACCATATGTAAAGTCAAATTTACTGTCACTACCATATGTAAAGTCAAATTGACTGTCACTACCATATGTAAAGTCAAATTGGCTGTCACTACCATAAAGTCAAATTGGCTGTCACTACCATAAAGTCAAATTGGCTGTCACTACCATATGTAAAGTCAAAAGATTTATATGATTTATTCTCCTATCTAAAGTTTTCCTTTTATACTGAATTTTAATGTCAGGTACAGCCTGTTACCCAGAGTTTATCTTGATCAAGTTCCACTTTAGTTCCGCTTTACATTTGTCTGGAAAGTTTTGGAAATTGTTTACTTTAAAAATTAATAAAATATTGCCGTAAAATGAAGAAAAGCCAACATTTGATATTCCATATTCAATAATAAATTCAACATTTTGAGGTGTCACATGGTTTGCTGCCAAAATAATTTTGTTGACAAAATAATTGATACTGACGTTTGTAGTTCAAAAATTATTTAATAAACTAATATTAGTGACAGTCAAAGAGAAAACAAGCTACCAGTCTGTGTTTAAATCATAGTAAAAAGCTATGAAAACTGGCAAATTAAGTTTAACATTTAGAGATGAGGCCAGGTGCTCCGGAAGGATAAGCACATCTTGCAAGTCGCACTCGCAATATGTGAAATCAAAATTGAGAAGAAAGGAACATGCAACTATGGGAAGTTAAATATATCTCGAATATTTTTGTTTACAGCAAAAATCACAACCAAGCATAACATTACATATGACTCAGTTTGATGCATACATGTTTACATATGATTAAAATTAGTTTGTTTTTTTCGCTTACTTATAGATATTGGTGTGAGGCTTGTGGATGGTCCAACAAAATATCAAGGACGGGTTGAGGTGTATCATGATGGAGAGTGGGGAACTATCTGTGATGATGATTGGGATGATACAAACGCTGGCGTTGTCTGTAGTCAGTTAGGATATAGGTAAATATAAAAGACGGATTGAGGTGTGTCATGATGGAGAATGGGGTACTGTCTGTGATGATGATTGGGATGATACAAATGCTGGCGTTGTCTGTAGTCAGTTAGGATATAGGTAAATATAAAAGACGGATTGAGGTGTGTCATGATGGAGAATGGGGTACTGTCTGTGATGATGGGTGCTGGCATCTGCAATAAATCGCTGTTAGTAAGGTAAATTCATCATCATCCATGCACATGACATACTTTTTTATGATAAAACGTCACGATAAATACTGAAAATGTTTTCATGCAATGTCTTTCATGCATCAGTCATTGTATTCTATGCTTACTCCTTACTAATAAGATCAGTAAATAGTTGGACCTTTGAATTCCCCGCGTTTAATTAAAGTTGTTAGAATCAGACCAATTTGTCATGTTTTTATCTTCCAGTGGTGGAGTTGGGGTTCGAGAGGCTAGATTTGGTGAAGGAACACTTCGTATTCTAATGGATGACGTGGAATGTAGTGGCACTGAACTACGATTACAGGATTGTAGGTTCTCTGGCTGGGGTCAGTCAAACTGCGGTCATTCTGAAGATGCTGGTGTAATTTGTGTCAAACAGGGTATTACGTTTTTCTATAGTCTTGTTTTAAAGTGTTGATGATTTAGTTCTTAAAATGCAATAACGAAAAATTCAGAACTTATAATATATATTACTAAGCATTCCTTAGCTCGATTTGGATTTTAATAATTTTGGAACTTTAGAGTCATTATTGTTCAACTGTTTGGATTATGTTTTTTAACTGTGAAACTTTTCGGTCTTAGTGTCACTGTTGAGGAATGAATTTCCGAAATGTGCACATCTGGCACATCACAATTTAACTGGTATTTGTGTTCGGTGTTTGGTGGAGGAATCTGGAGTGCCGAGAGAAAGACCATCAACCTTCAGGAAGCAACTGACAAACTCCAGAAATCTGTCCTAGCATGATTCAAACCTAGGCCACTTAGTCACAGAGGCCCAAAGTTGGCAATATATTAAGATATTGATGTTATTGAAGTAAATGATTACCATATAATTAGTCAAATGTTGAATAATAAATGAAAAACAGAGTTAAAAACAGATTAAGATTTTTATTTTTAATTGAAAATATAACAAAGAATTTGTAACTTAAAAAAAATTAAAAAAGAAAAAAAAAGAAAGAAAGAAATGCAAACAACAGTTTTGTCATAGATGTTAGTTTTGTCAACTTTTTTAATTGAATTTTTTATGGGCAGACTTCAGTTTATACTACAGTAGAACTTCGATAACTCAAACTTCGATATCTCGAATACCACGGATAACTCGAAGTCTTTATTTTGTCCCAACCTGTTTTCTTCATAAACTATATTCGAAAAACTTCAATAACTCAAACTTCTATAACTCGAATACCCCCGATAACTCGAAGTAAAAATTTGGTCCGTAATTAAAAAATCTATAAAAAATTAACTTCAAAAACTCGAATTTTTTTCTAACAATGCGTGATCAATGGTCCGTTAAATAACACGATCAGAGGAAATCACAGGAATTATAAATAATTAGGCCATCGTTATATTGGAGAAGTGAATAGAGTAGTTCTGGTTATCTAACCGTAATAATTAGTATCAATTAACGGATTAATATTAAGTACCGTCACGGACAATTAAGTTTAACAGGTACGCTAATCCCCATACCCGAGTAGTCTGCCGCTTTCGCTTAATATTAACTATCTGTTTGTATTTTTTAAAAAATGTAATAATTAAGTACTGCTTATATACATATATCTGTTTTCCGATTCTGTTTTTTCGTATACATCTTGAGTTTAAAATAAAAAAACATGTTTTTAAATTTTTGCTGTCAATATCAATTCTTTAATAGATTGATTATTATTTTTGTATTTCGAAAGTATCTATATAGTATTTAGTTTTTTCCCTATTGCATTACATTCGAGTAACTGTAACTATTTACAACATCAAAGATTTCTGAAGTGAAAAACATATAACAAGATGACGTCATTCTTCAACTTCTATAATTCGAACACCCCGATAACTCGAAGTCATCACCGAAGTCCCGTGCACTTCGAGTTATCGAAGTTCTACTGTACATACTTAAACATATTTTAATATCTTTTTAAAAAACATTAATACCCTATTGTCAATTTTAGGTGTCCCATAATGTTTATTTTTTATTCTTTTTTTCTAGTGCCTACCACAATGATACCACAAAATGTGACCTCCCAATATAATTTCACGGAAGCTCCAACGACATCCGTCATGAATGGCACAATGGAACCAGAGCCTCATGATAACGTTACCATTCCAGGTAAGCATTTTCATTCTATTGATTTGTCATCTTTTTTGGTAATGTAAGTCCGCTTAAGGGAGAAAATGACTGCCAAACTTAAAATCTTAAAATATGGATAAATTATTTTGTAGCAATCCGGTCCCAGAAATTATTAACTCAATTGATTGTAAACTTAACTCAAATTAGGGAATATTTCAGTGTCAATTGTAAAATATTACACAGTTAAAATTGAATATCTAATGTTATATTTAAATTTTGATTAACATAATTTTGGAACTTTAGATTCATTAATTTCCAACTGTTTGGCTTATGTTTTTTATTATCAAACTTTTCGGTCTTAGTGTCACTGATGAGGAATGTTTTTCCGAAATGTGCATATCTGGCACATCAAAATTCAACTGGTATTTGTGCTATATATTTAGTACTGGTTTGTTGAACGTAACAACACATTGTCTCATAAAACTTAAACTGTTTATCATATTGATGAAAAAATTTTAATATTTGAGTTGCGTGTACACTCATTTGGGTGAAAGATTGTGAAACTGGGGCCTGACTGTAGTTAACATTGTTTTAACATTGTTTTGCATTTATTTATGTGAAATGTTGTATAAAACAAAACGAAACAAAACAAAAAGTAATACTGGTATATATTTTCAAAACTGATATTGATATAACTACAGGAAAGTTTGTTAATTGTACGGTGCAGTTAATATATATATAATGTTTGGAAACATGCCACTTTAAACAATTTGCCTACATGCCATTGCCAAATAAATACCATTTTGCTCTACTTTCATGGTCAAATGAAGAGTAATTTGACCTTATTTCACGGTTAATTTGCCTTCATGTCATTGTTAATTTTCCTTTATGTCATTGCAAAATATTGGCCTATTTGCTCTTTTTTATAGTCGAATGGAAGTAAACTAGAAATTGTGCCATTGCCAAATAAAAACCTTTTCACCCTTATTTCAAAGTCAAACCATGGTAAAGTAGCCATGGTGTCATTATTAATTTTCCTTAATGTCATTGTTAATTGCCCTTGTGTTGTTACAAAATAAAGGCCTGTTTGACCTTAATTTATATACAAATGAACCAAAACTCACCCTTATGTCATTGCAGGTAAATTGCCCTTCTAACCTCTCAGGGAAGTACTTAAATGAACAATTCTGAATTGGCAAACAAATTATTATGTCGTTAATTTTGTCGTCATTCATAACAATTAATGTTTTTTAACGTGAATTCTTCCACTATGTACATAACATATCAGTAAAAGCCTACAAAATATAAATAATACCTAATTTTGAGTTTTAGGAAATTTTAAAAATATTTCAGAACATTTCTGCAAAAATATTAAATTTAAATAACATTTATTGAATAAACATATCTTTACAGTGATTGTGTGTTTCCAAAATTTCCGAATAAGTCTCTTCTAATATTTTTTGTGATCACACAGGTCGATGACCTTATGAAAAGTAATGTTAGAAATCAGTTCGGCAGTAAATAAAATCAGTGGGTGTCCCATGAGTCTCTAGTGGTCAAACAAGTCCTAAATCAGTCATCGTAAAGGTCAATAATACAGACATATAAACAATTAAACATGACACAATAAAAAACATATATCATTGGCCAACTTACAGGAACACAAAACTGGTCCCGGTTACAATTGCAAATTATAGACATATATGCCCTGAATTCATATAAATGTCAGATATTGGTTAATTGGCCCTTATGTCATTCTTAAATCAGGGTCAAAATTTTTCAACACATTATTATTCTTTTATTTTTATGACAAGGTCAATTTTAACGTTTCTTATTTTTTCATGGATATTGTTGAACACAAACTGCATGGATGTTAGAAGTATAATAGTCATAATTTTTTGAAATTTTGTGACAAAAAGCAAATGTTTAATTTTAAAGAACTTAGAAAATTTTCCTTTTAATCATATTTTATTAACTTTATCACATATTAATATACCACTACGGTAGCCCAGTTGTTTGAGTGCTCGCTTTGTATGTGAGAGGTCACTTCCACCCGACTTGGTCCAACAAAGACCTGAAAATTGGTAGTGACCGATTTTTGCTAAGCACTCAACATTTAGAAATGAAAGCAACTGGGTCCTTCGTCAGAGACCTTGAAAACCAAACCAATGCCCTGTATCAGACAGACATGGCACATTAAAGACCCCTTCCTGCACATTGTTTTAAGCGCAGTGCAAAGGTAACATTTTCTACCATTTCACCTATAATGAAATATTCTTGACTGGGACATAAAAACCCCATTAAATCAAATTAAATGACACATTAATACAGCAACAGCTTTAAATTATAATTAAAAAAAAAAAAACCCAAAAAATGATAAGTAGAGTTTATCTGTTGATTGTTGTTGTTTTCCAGTTTAACAAACAAAAAAACTCAAAATCTATTTTTAATTGCTTTAAAATTTATTGAATTGTCGATAAAGGCGATTTTATATAAAAAATCTTTGGTATAAGAGTAATTAGAGAAATGTAAAAATACGGACAATGCTTAAAAGAAGGTGTAGTATCTGGATAGCATCTACATTCAAGGCATAAATATTGGCGGAGTTTTGTTCTACAAAGACAAGCAATTCCTGATTACGATTCATTATGTGTACTAGTTACATCCTGTAAAAAGCTTCATCAGATATTATATCCTCTTATATCTTGTTCTCTATTTTTCAAATTAGACGTTACGTATTGTGTGTTGTGTTTGTAAGAAAATATCAATATTTGTTTTCATTGATAAAGTTTTAGACTTGGTTTGTTTGTCCTTTCTTTGGCAGAAATCCATCTTCTTTCTTTCTTCTGACATACTTATTTTTTATCTTTTTGGTTGAAATAAGCTAGATTCATATTCTAAAAAAATCTGAAATACTAAAATAGAACCTTTATATTCAGTGTGTTTATAAGAAAGTTTCGATGTAAAATATATAGGTACGGTTTTTATCAACATGTTCCAAAAAATGCGTCTTCTTTCTTTCTTCTAACAAACTTACTTTTTATCTTTAAAATATGGGTTTCATTGACCTATGGTTGATACTATGCACGATTCATAGAACGTTTTAATACTAAAGTAGATTTTGTATAGTAGTTTATTGTTTATCTCCGTTATTTCATGGTTCGGATTCACACAAATGGTAGCCATGGAGCTCAAAATGTGGAAATGGCTAGGCACTTAGTGATGAAATTGCCGATATATCTCGAAAAATATTAACTTTATGTATAATCATGTATATTAGAATATTGTAGGCATTGATGCGACGATCATTTTGATATGTGATTCCATAAGTTTAAAGGTCGAGGACATAGCTGCATAACTATAATGATAGTTAATTATTTTGAAATTCTTCATTGTACAATAGTTACTACATGCATATTACTCATAAATAAACTTTGACAAGATATTTCTGATTAAGAAAACTAAGAAAGTTTTTGCAATTAATAAATTGTCTATTGCACTTTGCAAACAATTCTTGACAAATGCTCAGGTGAGCGTTAAGGCCCATGGGTTCTTGTTCTTTTTTGAATGTATAAAGTTTAAAGCAAATATATTGTGATAATATTGATTGTTTTATTTACAATAAAAGATTGACACATCAATAGGAAGTTATGTTTTTCTTTATCACCCTGAAGGGGACAACAACTCTACAATTCCTAGTGAAGAAGCTCGGGATTTTGATATAAAACTTGTCGGACAAAATGAATTCGAAGGATGGATTGAAGTTTATTTAGACGGAGTATGGGGAAAAATCTGCGGAGAAGGTTGGAGTGATACTGATGCAAGTGTAGCATGTAAGAAGTTTGGATTCAGGTAAGTTGACATTTACAAGTGTATTTGTTTTAATATCTATTAATTATGAACATTTTCATTATTTACTTCATTGATTAGTTTTCACCCGGGAATAGTAGCAAAATTGCTGTTCAACTAAACTCAGCTTTCTTTAATTTGACAATTTTTCCTTCAAGTAATGTCTAATTACAAGTAATTTTAATTGTTTATTTTTTACATTCCATTGGCAAGTGCTTCGACAATGCACTGATCGCATTTAATGAAATTTGAAATATCAAAAACAAACAAAAAATTTTTTGCCTTTGCCATTTTTGTTTCTTGATGAATTTTTAGTCAAGGACGTAAACTGTTAATGTAATTTTTGGCTATGTATTAATATTGGTACTTTTGGTGTTAAATTTATTTCTGTTTAATATTTTTACACTTGAACATTAAGTTTAGCTTACCAGTCTAATGGGAAACAATGGCAGCGTCAATATTAATACATGCTTAATATTTGAGACCCTCGGGAGAACCAAATAATACATGCTAATTTAAATACTTATACACTATCTCTGTTCATAGTTGTTTGAGTATTTCATGATCATATAATCTTCTACATATAATTTATCTACACATACTTAGGTACGGAAGAGGTAGTACCTTGTCTTCTTCGACAGGACCCATTCATATTTCAGAGTTAGGCTGTAGTGGTAATGAAGAGTCTTTGGAATATTGTCCATTTACGATAGACACGTCTGCTTGTACAGATAACAGTGACAACGGCTCTTATGATATAGCTGCAGTAAACTGTTTTGATGAAGGTATACCAAGCATTTATGCAAACCTAAAATTTAACCTGACCTGTATTACTGTTCTACTGTTCAAGGATTTTACAACTTTATTTAATTTTTCTTTTAAAATCGTCAACAAAAGAAATGATTTATTTAAACCAAGCTGTGTGGCAATGCAAATTGACACCACAGAGTAAAATTATATAAATATTTCCTTATATTTTTTTTATATTATTATTCATCATAACTTGATTATTTACGATGTTACAAACCACAGAACCATATGATTCTTTGGATTTTAAATGATTATGTATGAGGGTTCTGAAAAAAGTAGGATAATCAAACACAAACATACAGGTCCATGTTAAAATCATGATCAAAAAGTATAAAAACTGGTATACTGAGTTTAACTTTAGTTTCAGCCGAGGATGTTAATGTCGGGGTTTAATAAATAAGACCATAGTTAAAAGATAAATCAAGTATACTATCTCTGGTTTTGTTTAGAGAAGTTTATCTAGTCTGACAACTAAAAATTGACTTCGTGTTTGGTAACGTATATTAGGGTATGGACGCTAGTGAAGCACGTGCAAATTGCATTGTTTGGAAGCAATTTATGCCACAATTGCGCGGGATTCGCGAGCGTTTATACCCTTATTTACGTTGCCAAACCCGAAGTAAAATTCTTATATTTACAATTCTTGGCATATTCTTGTGTAAAATATTAAAATAAACTATGTATAAAATCATAATGTAACAATTTTTGAACCTTCAAACAGTATAAAGCTTTTTTACAGACTCAGACATGTGCTAGTTTCGGGCCAAATTTTCAAAAACAAAAAATAGTTGGAAGTTTTTTCACGTATTTTTATTGCAATATATGTACAATTAAATAATGCTACATGTATTTTATTTATTATTGCATAAGTACATCGCGTTCTCGAGATATTTTAAAAACTTTATGTTTAAACATTAATATGTGCGTTGACATTTGTTTTTATAAATGGATCAGGTAATCCCCCGACATGTGTTTACAAACTTTTGTGCATTCTTACGCACTTAGGTGTTACGTCACACAACTGCATGTTCTATACTGGAGTTATGAAGCTATGAACTAGCGAGTCTAACGATGCTTCACGTAGTACAAAAGTACAATTTTGAATTCAAGTTACATCCAAACACAAATATATCAGTACATGTTCAAAATAACAACACCAAAAACAAAGTAAAAACTTTGAAAATTGGCAAATTAAGTTAAAGCAAGAATTCCCCAAGGGCAGTACGGCCAGGTGCTCCAGAAAGGATAGCATCTCCTGTCTAGCTAGCTACATCTTCCACGTGTAAAATCAAAAAAAGGTGAGGGACATGATGCTATGATACATCAAATATATCCAAGATAATTTTAAATACAGGGACATCTGCCATACTTATCAACAACATTGTGATGATGGTCATAAAACTTTTTTAAGGCCATTGATAAGGTTTGCCATATTTATTCTCAGTGTCAACATTGCTAGAAATGATATAAATTATGTTTTTAATATTTCTTTCTCCTTTTAGCCTTATCTAATTCAGCTGGTACAGAATTGGGTGGTACAGTTGAGTTAAATTGTGATTTTGAAGTTGAAAATGGAACGGTGAGTATTTTGCTTGTAAAACTAATTAACACGGTCACAGCGACCTATAATTATCAGATAAGGTTTGTTATAGGCTACAGGTTTCTTGATGATTTAAAAATGAAAAAGTTTATTTGACAAATTTCTAAGGATTTTATTGCTTGAAAAGTGAAAATATATTCAGGTCATTTTTCAATGACTCAAACATGAATTGAAAGTTCCCACTCCCGTGTCGGAGTGTTTGCAACGTAATCTAGAATGAACTACTTTTAATGTGCATCATTTTACCTTGTATTGAAGTTATTAAAAGCAAAAATTGCACAAAGTCATTATCTCATTTGATTAAATTGTCTTTAAAATTTAATTATAATCTGATTTTCATTCGGATCATTGAGAAATAACCTGAATGGATACTTTGCACAAATTTTCATAATTTGCTTTGCGAATTACGCAGTGTGTACAGCATTCATTCAGCTTATTTCTCAATGACCCGAATGAAATTAAAATTCAAGGCTTAAATAAAAAAAATACCGTTCTAAGCTAAAGAAGAAAAATTAGCATGTATTTATTTCGGATAATATTCATTTTTGTATACTTATGTAAGAAACATATGTTAAGTTTTATTGTGTCCCACAAATAGATAATAGTTGTTTCATGCCAAAGCTCAAATTCTTTCAACAATATTGAGGATGTCAGCTCTTGAATGGTGACTGATGAAAAACCAAGTGCTTAACAAAAAAAAAAATAAATAAATAAATAAAAATAAAAACAAAAACAACATCAACAAAAAACAACTACAACATCAACAAAAACAACTACAACAATTAAGATAGCAGTTATAGGCAATGAACCACACCACTGCTGGAAATCAATTGACCTTTACATCCTGTAACCAATCCACAGTTGGGATTATTTATTTAAAATGGGCTCTATATATGTAAACTTTGTCCTATTTTTGTTTCATTGTACAGGTAGAAAATTATATGTATATAAAATTGGATATGGTCAAGTTCATTTATAAATTTTGTTCACAATGATCCCATGGTGCTTTTTAAATTGTTAAAAACTTTGGAAGACAAAATTTGCTTTGCGAATAACACAGCGTGTACAGCATTCATTCAGCTTATTTCTCAATGACCCGAATGAAAATAACATTCAAAGCTTAAATCACTATATATCAAGTAAAAGTTGCACAAAAGTAAAAATAATTTATTATAAAATAAAAGTTATACCCCCCCCCCCCCCCCAAAAAAAAAAAAATTATATATATGCTTATTTTTGTTCTTTTCTTTTTAAGTTTAATTTCCTTACTTTCCTGTAAGGTGTAGATAAACAGTATTGGTAGGATAACAATATCGGTAATTTTCTTTATTTTTCCTGTTTTAGATATCATGGGTTCACAATAAAGAAGATGGCACTCAGGACATGATAGCTATAGCAGACTTTATATTTACAAGTGACTACGAACATTATGCAGTGTCTGATCGCGGAGAGACCTTGACCATCACAGAAATAAATGAAAATCATGTAGGAACTTATGTCTGCAGTATACAGTCTCTGGTGGGTCAGTTCGAAGCAAGTCGTATAGAAGTGTATATTGAATAACGCTAATGATACAAGGACTTGTGTGTGCCAGAAGTTAGCAGTAGTGTTATATGAAACTTGTAGTTTAGAAATAAATTCATTTATGGTGATTTTTAATTGTATATTTAAAACTGAGTTGTATTAACTCCAAAATTTTGTAAGTAGAAAGTTATATCATTGTTTAAATATAGCATATCAGTTTATTTTTAGATCTGAGTGATTTATATTTTAATAAAGATATAACTCCAAAAACAGCTGAAATAAATTGCAGTTTTTTATGTATTGTGTTGATGAAGAAGTTATCATTGTTATAACATTTGAGTATACATGTTTTATTACATAAATGATGTTGTTCATTAAGAATGCATCTTTATATCTTCACTATTTGAGTAAAACTTTTCATAGTTAAAGAGTTAAACTAACGTTTATAATTATATTTTATTCTTACAGTCGAATTAAATGGTTTAAACCTCAGATTATTACAGTTTTTTTTTTGTAAAGTCACATTTAGCGGTTTAAAGCTCAGTTTATTGCTATCATTTGTCAACTCAATTAACCTGGTTTGACCTCAGCCTATATTCTCCATTTTTCACAAATGTGACATTTAAACCTTATGTGTTTGACACTTTTTCTTTAATCAATTTGAACAGTTTAAACCTTTAGATATTGTTGCTATTTGTCCAATCAGATGTGTGGTTTAATCCTTTGTTAATGACAGATTTTTAAAAAAAAGAAACATGTTTGTGCTACGGAGTGTCAATTAACTTTCTAGAAAGCCAGTTTATACTTAATTTAAAACTTTATCAAAAATGACTACATTAACTCTTCCAATCACACATTAGATAATAAAGCATTTGAATTTTGTTTTGTGTCTTGTACTGTTAAGGTCATTTTTCAGATTTTTTTCTTCTTCTTTTTTTAAATTGTATTCTGAATTGTACAGATTGTAATAACAAACAACTTGATTTGATAAAAAATATTAACTTGAGGCAACTTTAATGTTGTTATGTTTTATGTTTCAAGAGTTATTGATTTGTGTATAAAATTAAAGATTAGTCTTCAAACTCTGTCTGAATGTTAGCACAAATCTGCTTAATGATATTCGGACATATACTTGCTAGCAAGTATGCATTTTAATCGGCGTCATACTATTAACAGACATTCAACAGTTGTGCGTTTATATAAGTTGATGGACTCTATAATGTCTATCTTGTAAAAGTTTTATTTTTCTTCAGTTTCTTGATGTCCTTGTATGCAATGTACTTATAGAAGTTAAATATCTGAAACCATTAAGATAACTTTTTATTACTTTGTACTATAGATTGTATTGGATAAATTCTAATTTCATTTTTTTAGTTAAGTATTTTAACTTTGATAGTTCATTTTATATCTTGTGTTCTTGGTTGAAATGGCTGTTTCTTAGTAAATGATTTTTATTGCAAATAAAAGTTGTAAATAACATAAACAGTAATTTTATTTGGAGTAATTCAAAATGGGAAATTTAAATGCAAATGTTAATTGTTATAGCAGAATGGTTGTGGGCCCTCATAACAACATCATGGAAATTTTCATTTTAATCAATGGTCCAAATAATGTTAATGTTTTTAGTTTTAAATTTTCAAGTAGTAAGATGACATGATATGTATTCAATGTGACATGATCATACTTCAAAATCTATATTAAAACCATGATCACTATAGACGATGTTTGTTGTATATTCTTGTCTTATTATGTTTTAGCTCACCCGAAAGTTCATGTGAGCTGATGGCATAGCGCGACGTGTGTATGTGCGTGCGTGCGTCCGAACATGTGTGCCTGCGTCGTTAACATCTATTTTCGACTTCTCCTCCAAAACTGCTGGACAGAGTTCAATGATACTTGGTCAGAAGCATGTATGGATCGGTGCAATTCAGATTTGTTCATACCGTTGTCATGGCTACCAAAACTAGGTCAAGGTAAGAAAGGGGTCAAAAAATCTTTCAAAAAAAAAGTACTTCTCCGAAATCGTTGATTGGAGTAAAAAATCTGATGTGATATTTGGATCTTAAGGATCTCTAGGATCTGAAGACTATAGTTTGTTCATTTTTTGAAATCTGGTGGAAAAATGGATTACGCCTTTTTGCGTTTACTTTTAAAAATTTCGTAAAAAGGTTTCAAATTATTTTATCTCGACTATTTGAACAGATATTGACATGGGGTTTTCAGTTTTGACTTTTGACCTTTAAACAGGGTCAAGGTTACAAATCAAGGTCATGACATTTTTGTGATTTTGCAGTTTTAGGCAATTTTCTATATAAAGAGTTATATGAATTGAAAACATTTTTAAAATGTTCAGCATGATAATATTTAACAAGATACGTAGGAGTTGTTGTCCCTGAAATGTTATTTTTGGCTTATAAATACTAAAATTGTGCATTTGCTTGAAAACAATAAACTTTTTGTATAGGCATGTATATAAGAATATTGCTCGTATTGGTATGGCAATCATTTTGATATATTGTTCAAGGTCATATGTGAAAAAAGGTCAAGGTCATAGCTTTAGAAGAAGACTGAAATTGTGAATTATCTGGAAAACCATTAACTTTTTGTACAATTACTTATATAAGAATATTGTAGCTATTGGTATGACGATCAATTTGATATATGGATCAAGGTCATATGTTGTAAGTTTAAGATGATAGCTGCAGAAGGAAACTAAAATTGTTATTTATCTTGAAAACTATTAATTTTTGTATAGGCAAGTATATAAGAATATTGTAAGTATTGATATAACTGTCATTTTGATATATGGTTCAAGGTCATACGTTCAAAGGTCAACGCTGCATAAGTATATATATGTTTATATTTTGCTTTCAATTAGATTTGGGGTCATGGTTGCTTAGTAACTACTGCTGTACCTTAGTTGGTAGAGTGCTTGCTTTAAATGTGAGAGGTTGGGGTTCAAATCTCAGACGGGTTTGAAAAAGACATGAAAATAGGTAGTGGCTGTATTTTAGCCAAGCATTTTACATTTAGAAATGAAAGTCAAGGGGTCCTTCAGAGGAAACCTTAAACACTGATGCTCCTTGTCACGGCAGACATGGTACATTAAAGAACTTTCCCTACATATTGCACTATGCGAACTGCAAAGTTAAAAATTTCTGCCACCTCACCAATAGCTTGTCTCGAAATAAGTGAAATATTCTGACTGGGACGTTTAACACCATAAAGTCAAATTCAGATCAAATGTGCTGAGTGATCTAAAGCACACACATACAGATCACAGTGTCTTTTGCTGTCTTGGATTGAATTCCACTTGACAGATTCAAGTGTTAGAAAGCTTGTCAGTTTGGAAAAGTGCTAAACTCAACAGTTCTGGTTTGAAAAGTCCTAGACATAGCAGTTATGTCTTAAAAGGTGCTAGACAAAGCAGTTGTGTCTTGATGTCTGCTAGACAAAGCAGTTCTGTCTTGATGTGTGCTATACAAAGCAGGTCTGTCTTGATGTGTGCTATACAAAGCAGTTCTGTCTTGATGTGTGTGATACAAAGCAGTTGTGTCTTGATGTCTGCTTGACTAAGCAGTTCTGTCTTGATGTGTTCTATACAAAGCAGTTGTGTCGTGATGTGTGCTATACAAAGCAGTTCTGTCTTGATGTGTCTTGATGTGTCCTATACAAAGCAGTTCCGACTTGATGGGTTTTAGACAAAGTATTTTTGTGTACAGTTGCCCGATTTAATTTATATTTCGACATTTTCTCTCCAGTCAATTGCCGGTGTCCAAATGTAAGGGAGATTATTTTTAAAGCATCTAGTTGATTGTGATGACTTACAGTGAACGCGAGTACTCGCCTCCGTTCAATAGACATAAATATAGTATCTTGATCACGTCTCGCTTGCTATAGAAACGTGGTTTTAGATATAGATGGATTCAATACCTGGTTAAAATATGAAACTTTTACTATCCTGTTCCATTACCATCTTGTGACTCGGTGGAAGATTATCCGCCTTGGAATTGAGTCGGAAGATGGGTCTGATTCGAACCCCAGAGGGACTTATATTATACTTAAAATCCGAGATACTACTTCCTCATTGCATGACACGAAGGTACAGTCTCGATTAGTAAATCTTATAAAAATTATAAAATACTTTAGACTGTATTAATTACTTAATAATTAATTATATATTAATTATTAATTAATTCAGAACTCAATGCATTCTTATATAAAAGGTCAGACAAACTTTCTATAGCCTCCAGGCATCTATCTTATAACTATGATTTCTAATATCATTACACTCGAAATCAGCACGTTAAGTCGAATGCGCGCTAGCACAAGGAATTCATAAACACACACGCAAATCTCACGCTTATTTACGAACTTTTTCACAAATTTATCCTTAGAGGTTGATAAAGTTTTTCGAGTCGTCATTAGCTGAAAATTCCTGGTTTGGCGTTAAACAAAATTACAAGCAACCAATCTGGCTCTCTTTACAATATACAATGTAAACTATCTATCGACAAAGTACTAACTTCCCTATATCAGTGACATGGGTTATCAAAATAATGTCTAATGGGCTATTTGTCCTCAGGTATGTGTTTTCTTTACTCTCTCAGAAGTAACAAAACCGGATACTCAAAGTCCAACACCGTCCTCAACAACAACAAACACCACAACCACTACCCCTACACCGCCAACACCGACTGAAGTGCGTCTGCGTGGAGGGTCGTCACCCAACGAAGGTCGTGTAGAAGTGTATCATGAAGGTGAATGGGGAACAATATGTGATGATTACTGGGTTACAGAAGATGCTAATGTCATCTGTCGAATGTTAGGATATAGGTAAGTCCAAGCCCGAATAAAACCTTGAAAGGGGACGCTCTTAATTATTTTTTTCTGCCAAATGTCGTTGGGATATCGATAAGTCCAAATATGTTCAGGGTTAGTAAAAGCATTTTATCAGTTTTTGCTGAGTGAAAAGCTATCAGTAATTCTTTATTGGTAAATAATTAATTGGTTACGAAAGGCGATAATGCTTTCTGTCAAATGTTGAGATATCGGTAAGTTGTAAAGATAAAAGTTGAAAATAGACGATTGTTGGTAAATCAGCTGTGGCTTTTTAAGTTGTCTCACAACTTGGGACTACTGAAGTTGTCTCAATAAATCATGGCTGCTAAAGTTTAAAAAATATGTCAGGACTGTTGAAGCTATATCATTGAGTCATTACTGCTAAAGTAATATGTAAGGACTGTTGAAGCTATCCATTGAGTCATGACTGCTAAAGTAACCTCAGTGAAAAGGTCTTGTGGAGTTTAAAATGGATGTTCATTGGACTCCAATTTTACTTGTTGCTGATCTCAACTGAAGTTTCCAGAGTATGCACAGGCTGATAGAGTTAAATAAGTGTAATAGGGCTGATTGAGATATGTTATTGTATCTTGGCTGCTGAAGATAACTTATTGTGTCAAGGCTGCTGAAGATAACTTATTGTATCGAGACTGCTGAAGATGTCTTATTGTATCTTGGCTGTGTAGATGTCTTATTGTATATTTGCTGAAAAATAGTCTTAGTGTAACTTTGCTTTGAACATTTCTTATTGTGTCATGTCTGCTAAAATGGTCTCAGATTATCAAGGCTGCTAGAAATTTCTTTATTGTGTCGTGGCTGCTGATATGGCTCCAATGTTTCATGGCTGCTGAGGTTTTCTACTTAAATAATGGCAGTTGAAGTTTTCGACTTTAATATTGGCTGTTGTAGTGGTCTTGTCTGCACTGTGGTCTCAGTGTACATGGCTGCTGAAGTTGTGTCACTGCCTCGCTGTCCAACTTGGCTAACTGTGTCATGGCTGCTGAAGTAGTCCCTCTGTGTCATGGCTGCTGAAGTCGACCCACTTTTTAATGGCTGCTGAAGTAAATTAATTGTCATGCCTGCTGATGTTGACCCACTTTTTCATGGCTGCTGAAGTAATTCTATTGTGTCATTGCTTCTAAACTGATCATATTGTGTCATGGCTGCTGAAGTTGTCTTAGTGTGTCATGGCTGCTGAGGTTTTTTTGTGTCATGTCTGCTAAATTTGTCTAATTGTGTCATGGCTACTGAAGTGGTTACTTTGTTTCATTTCTGTTGAATGTGACCCACTTTGTCATGACAGAACTAATTGAATTTTGTATTGTTTCTGAAATGGTCATACTGTGTCATGGCTGCTAAAGTTGTCTGTGTGTCATTGCTGCAAAAACTGTCTAAATGTGTGTCATGGCTGCTGAAGTGGTCTCGGTGTGTTAGGGCTGTCAAAATGGTCAAAGTGTATCATAGCTACTGAAACTGGAGTTGTCTCAATGTATCAAAGCTGCTGAAGTTGTCTTTTTGTATCATGGTTAATGAAATTTTCTCAGTGTAAGATGTCAATGAAGTTTTCTTACTTTGATGTGGTTGCTTAAGTCATCTCATTGTATCATTTCTGATAAGACGATCTTATTTTGTGAAGTTTTCTAATTACTTGAAGGTTACTGAAACTGTTACAAAAACGACCTAGATATTTATATATCTGAAAGTTTTGTCTATAAGGAAGTGGCATGTGTTCACATTTGTTGTACACCATATTAAATTACCTGGATAATTTTTACATTTTAGAGGTGGCGGCGACGCCTTAATTGAATCTGCATTTGGACAGGGGACTGGACGTATTTGGCTTGATAACGTTCAGTGTCGTGGTAATGAAACGGATATAGGTCAATGTGGCAGTAATGGCTGGGGGAAATGAAGATTGTGGTCATGGAGAGGATGCTGGGGTCAGATGTAGAAGAAGACCAGGTGAGTAATTTTTATAAGGCCTCCTAAATATGAATGCTTACGGAAAGATAGTACTTTGAGGATGGTAAGCTTTGAAACCTACAAGAGTATTTGAGTCACATAATGAATCCCATCTACCCAGTATGTACAAAATTAACACTTGTTTAGTTGTCAGTCTGATAATTAACCGACTGTAACTAATCTGATTAATGGCAACACTTTCAATATAAATCATTTATCTTTCTTTTCCTTCGTTTTTCTTTCTTCTTTACATGAATTGATAGTTTACAAGCCTATCTTGTTAAATGATGGATTACATTTTCTATATGAAACCTTGCTTTTTATTGTTTGCTGCAATTTTAAAATAAACTTCAGTATTTTGTAGTCCATAACATTTCAGTTTAGGGACCATGATTCCTGTTAAAATTCAAACATTATATGGTCCATTGGATGAAAGATAAAGGGGCCAGAGTTCTACTTTGAATTGTGTCTGAGTTACTTTGTTTGGTCAGTTGGTCGGATGGATTTATATATGCTCGCTATTTGCTTTAGATAAGTTTTCCGTAAATAGCTCCATTTGAGTCAGCTAAAGATATATACTGTAGAACCATAACCATTGGTTAAAATTTCGCAGTTTTGCATTTGAAAAAATTAATTGGGAGAGAAGTTTGTCGAATCAATTTTTGTGAAATTAAATCTGTTTGGTGGCTTTAGTGATTATAAATTTTTGAAGACATTAAATTTCTTGTTTTTTTTTACTTACTCACAAGAGATAGCGAAATATAATCCCCAAAAATATTTGTGAATTTTACAATATATGTTTTTTCTCTTCGACATCAAGATGGCGGACATGGTGGTGTTGGCAATCCAAGCGAAAATGACATACGTCTGGTCGGCGGTTCATCTAATTTTGAAGGAAGAATAGAAATATTTCACGATGGGATATGGGGTACAGTTTGCGATGATGGATGGGACGACAATGATGCTAGGGTTGTTTGCAGACAATTGGGATACGGGTAGGTTTAATGATATATGTAAAATTTGTCGTGTCTGTTATATGTTATATGGAATATGAACAAAACATTTATCAGAAAACATGCTTAATATGGTTGTTTATATGGGTGCTCCGGTTTCCTATGCATACCAGAATTGGTCTTATTGGTTGAGTTGTCTAAAGCAAATGGCTACAGATTACATTGTCTCTTACTGCCAAGGTTTCAAATCCCACACAGGTAGATCCTTGTTTTTAACGTTTGTCAGTTTGTTTGTCGAAGGTTGTTTTTTTCCAGTTTCTTTGGTTTTCTCCACCATTTCAAACTGGCTGCCTTGAATTGTTAAGGATCTAAACGGGGAATAAAACACCATTTAACACTCTACTCAACTTTTTTGGTTTTTTTTTTTCGTTTGTTATCAAGTTATTGACATATGACAATGAATAACAACCAGTCATTTTATTCCACATAAATGTGAGGATTTCCTGTTGATGATTAAATAAATACTGCAAACTTTAAGATAGTAGGGTAGAGCAGATTGAAAACATTGACTCCTTATTGTCAAACTAAAAAATAAAAAAAATGATTTCAAATTTTTTCAGTGGTGGCACTTTCACCAGAGAGGCAAGGTTTGGCGAGGGTCAAGAACCTACTTGGATGGATGATGTTGCATGTACAGGAAGAGAAACTGCATTACATTTATGTCGATTTCCGGGTAATGAGAATTGTGGACATAGTGAAGATGCCGGAGTTATATGTACAGGTAAGATTAAACAAAGGGCACCCAATATTCCATTTATGCTGTTTTAAGGTAAACAGTGCAATGATATTCAGATGTAATTCATACCTTTTCTCTTTTCTGTTTCCAGAATTTTGGTTTTCATTTCAGTACTGGACTTTTTTGTTTTACATGACATTTAATAATGGATGTCACACACCAATATTTGTATCCCAGAGCATTAGCAGAGCTGTTTTGTTCCAAAAACAAATTGTCCATTTCGCAAATGAAACAAACGATGTGCAAATTAAATGTAAAACACGTGTATTTTCATATATATATATATATATATATATATATATATATATATATATATATATATATTATAAAGATTGTCGTATAATATTTTTGCCAATAATGTCATCACTTCTACATAAAATTTCAAATTTTTTTTACATATGTCAAGGTAGTTAAGTTAGAAGATGAAGGAGGATAGAATTAAAATGCCAAAGGAAACATATCTTCAGCTTGTGAACTGATAACTTTCTTTACACTAGGGTTTATCAAGAATGAAGACTGTGTCAGGCATTGATAGACAATGTATGTGAAAATGTAAACTTTAATCGGAATGGTCATCAAGTCCATTTCATATCAGATTCATGGATGTTGATTATCAAGTTAACTTAATAATTGACAACTAAATGAACTCTCAACTTTTATCTAACTTTTGACTTGAAAATTGATAGTGATTGTTGTCACTAAGTACTCAATATTAAGACATGTAAGTCACTGGGTCTTTCGGATGAGACCTTACAAATTAATTCCCCTAGTCATGACAGGCATAGAATGTTTAAATATTTCCCCTACACATAGTCCTGAGTGCAATGCGTTAAAATTTCTGCCACTTCACCTATAGCTGGTGATGTTTCGATAAAGGTGGGATATTATTGATTGGGATGTAAAATTTTATTTAATCAAACCAAACTTAACATCTTGAAATTATTTGAAGGCTTTTCATAAATGTTATACTGTGGTAGATTTAAAGCAGTAACACATGTTTATTTTAACGTAGGAGAGTCGGAAAATAAAAAATAATGCAGTTATAAGCTAAAGAAAAAAAATTAGCATGCATTTATTTCAGATTATATTCATTTTTGTACACTTATGTAAGAAACATATGTAAAGTTTTATTGTGTCCCACAAATAGATAATGATTGTTTCATGCCCAAGCTTAAATTCTTTCAACATTATTCAGACTGTTAGCTCTGGAATGGTATCTGATGAAAAACCGAGTGCTCAACAGAACACAAAACAAAACTAAACTAAATCAAAAAAACATGCAACAATTACAACCAAGAACAAATAAACAATAAAACAGCAACAACTACATCAAGAACAACAACAACAACAACAACAAACCCCTCAGCAAAGAAATAAACTTCCTTCACTACAATCAGCCAATGAGGCTAACATACGAAGTAAGCTTTTCTGAATTCTGCTGGATCGTTCAAATGAAGACAACTCGGCAACTACTCATGTATAAGGATTAGCCTTATAGTTTAATTGCAAAAATTTAAAAAGACGGTGTTGTAAATCAGATAACGGATACTACAGTGTTCGGCAATGAACCACACCACTGCTGGAAATCAATTAATCATTGCATCATGAAACGACCCAGAGTTGGGATTATTTATTTTAAAGAGTCTCTCTAACTTTGTCCTATTTTTTTTGTCATTATACAGGTATTACATTATATGTATTTAGAATTGGATATGACCAGGCTCATTTATAATTTTTGTCCACAATAATCTCAGGGTGCTTTTCAATTTGTTAGAACTTAAAAAGACAAATTAATATGTATCATTTTAGAGAGACGATTTTACAGTCACTATCAAATAAAAGTTTTACAAAAAATAATAATGATCATTTTTGAAATAAACGTTATACAATATACAAAATTTGAAGTTTAAAAAAGTCATAATATTATTGTCAAATTTTGCTTATTTCTGTTCTTTTTTAAAAATTTAATTTGCTTACTTTTCCATAAGATGTACATAAACAGTATGGGTGTAGCTAACAATATCGGTAATTTTCTTTAATTTCTCGTTTTAGATATCATGGGTTCACAATAAAGAAGATGGCTCTCAGGCTATAGCACACTTTATGTTTACAAGCAACTATGCAGTGTCTGATCGAATTGAGACTTTGACCATCACAGAAATTAATGAAAATCATGTAGGAACTTATGTCTGCAGTATACAGTCTCTGGTGGGTCAGTTCGAAGCTAGTCGTATAGAAGTGTACATTGAGTAACCCTAATGATACAAGGACTTGTGTGTGCCAAAAGTTACCAGTAGTATTGTATGAGTAACTCTAATGATACAAGGACTTGTGTGTGCCAGAAGTTACCAGTAGTATTGTATGAGTAACCCTAATGATACAAGGACTTGTGTGTGCCAGAAGTTACCAGTAGTATTGTATGAGTAACTCTAATGATACAAGGACTTGAGTGTGCCAGAAGTTACCAGTAGTATTATATGAAACCTGTAGTTTAGAAATATATTCATTTATGGTGATTTGCGATTGTAAATTAAAAACTGAGTTGTATTATCTCCAAAATATATCTCGTATTATGTAAGTAGAAGGTTATTTTATCCCTTGAATTTAGTGTATCCGTTTATTTTCAAATCTGAGTGATTATATTTTAATAAAGCCCTCGAGATATAACTCAAAAACCAGCTGAAATAAATTGCAGTTTTTTATGTATTATGTTGATGAAGAAGTTATCATTGTTATAACATTTGAGTATACATGTTTTATTTCATAAATGTTGTTGTTCATTAAAAATGCATCTTTATATCTTCAATATTTGAGTAAAACTTTTCATAGTTAAACAGTAAAACTTAAGTTTATAATTATATTTTACTCTTACAGTCGAATTAAATGGTTTAAACCTCAGATTATTACAGATTTTTTGTAAAGTCACATTTAGCGGTTTCAAGCTCAGTTTATTGCTACCATTTGTCAACTCAATTAAACTGGTTTGACCTCAGCCTATATTCTCCTTGTTTCACAAATGTGACATTTAAACCTTATGTGGTGACACTTTAATCAATTGAACAGTTTAAACCTTTAGATATTGTTGCTATTTGTCCAATCAGATTTGAGGGTTTGATCCTTTGTTAATGACAGATTTATAAAAAAAAAAAAAACATGTTTGTGCTACGGAGTGTCAATTAACTTTCTAGAAAGCCAGTTTATACTTAATTAAAAACTTTATCAAAAATGACTACATGAACTCCTCCAATCACACATTAGATAATAAAGCTTCTGAATTTTGTTTTGTGTCTTGTACTGTTAAGGTCATTTTTCAGAATTTTTTCTTCTTCTTTTTTTAACTTGTATTCTGAATTGTACAGATTGTAATAACAAACAACTTGTTTTGATAAAAAAAATTAACTCGATGCAGCTTTAATGTTGTATGTTTTATGTTTCAAGAGTTATTGATTTGTGTATAAAATTAAAGATTAGTCTTCAAACTCTGTCTGAATTTTAGCACAAATCTGCTTAATGATATTCGGACGATACTTTCTAGCAAGTATACATTCTAATCGGCGTCATACTATTGTCATGTGCTACTTTTGAATTGTATTATTTTATAAAAATTCAAAAGTAGCAAATGACACTATTAACAGACATTCAGCAGTTGTGAGTGTATTAAAGTTTGATACCGCATAGTTTCTTTTATTCACTGGGGATGTAATTTCTCTTTAAATACCAAGTTAATATTTCCATGTAGCTTTCATTAAATTTAAACTATAAAACAATAAATGAGTAACAATTACAACTTTATTGAAAAAGTAAACAACAAATCTTTTGATAAGCGGCGATTAGGTCATGTAAACATCAATGACTCATAATTTACCCGTTGCCGTGACATAACAGTATATGATAATTAGTATGTACTGTACAAAAAAAGTCACCTGTTGTTAACAACAATTAAATACCGCCCAGTGAAAACGCCTTTTTTATCATTGATCATTCGGTAGATAATTTGACAATGGCAGATACCAAGCCATAAAGCATGGAGTGATTTTATATTGGAGAATCTAAGGTCAGTGTTTACATCGGCCGGCCCCCAATTGACGTTGTATTTCATCCGCGTAATACGTTTGAAACTGTTTGACTTTTAAATACGTTGTTAGGAATTAAATCCAAAGGTTGATTCCACTATGGGACTTTCTACAACGAAGCAAACTGCTTACAATTAAATTGTTGACGCAAGAATATTGCAAGCCTAGGCTAATCAGGGCCCTTAAAAAGTTTTATGGTCGTCATCACAATATTGTTGATAAGTATACAGTTTCCTGTATCCAAACTTATACTGGATATATTTGACTTACCATAGTTCTTTGTTCCTTTCATTCTCAAATTGATTTGCACGTGACGGGTGTAGCTAGCTAGACAGGAGGTGGTTACCGTTCCGGAACATCTGGCCTCACTTCCTTGGTGCAAGTTCACGTGTATAACTAATTTGCCAGCTTTCATAGTTTTTACTTTTTTTTTTTTTTTTTTGGATTGTGTTTTGGACAAGGATTAGTATGTTTGTTTTATTATTGTATCTGGCCAGTGTATGCTGTCGGGATGTAAGCCACGCGAATACTGTTAAAAGGTGACATCAAATAGACACATGATTTTGCTCTAAAGCTGAAGGTCAAGTTCCTCGTGCACACTATCTACATACGGGACTATCACTTTATTCACATAATTATTAATTGACTCCGATGAGCTCCAGTGAATTTCAGTATGGGTGATGTTCCATACACAATGATAACTTTATTTATTTATGAGGTCCTTGGATTCAACTGAATCTGTGACCACAAAACAATTATATATATATACATACAAACATATAACAGTATTTCTATAAACTTCAATTACTGTGATATTTTTTTTAAAAATAAAATACAAGTCAAAACTAAGAGTCCTCTGTCCTCAGTTCTTATGACTGTTTTATAAAGGAACCTACAATTTTAACTTGGTTGGGTGTTGATGGGTTTAGTAGAGTAATGATTTTGTTTATATCAGAGTAATGTATAAATTCAGCATTTTCTATAATAAAAGATTCAATTAATTTGTTTCTTTATATAATATTAAATTTACAATGAAGAAAAAATGGATCTCATAATCAAGAATAGTTTTCTTGTATCGTCCAATTAACAAAAAATCAACTCATTATAAACCATTTATTTATTAGCGTACGCGAACACAGTTTACCCTGTCAAGTTAATCCCTCAGTAAACACATACTACTATCGGTCCATAATTGTTTGTCATATGCATATTTGGAAAACAAAATTCCATATTAAAACAAATTTTAAAATCATTCAAAAATATCAAAAATCTATGTAAAATTTACTGACCTTATCGGGAAAAATAGCACAAATTATTCAAAAATTTTCTTTAATTCTGTGCATATAACAATTTTTTGATGTTTGAACAAGATAAAAAATTCACTATGTCCATAGTATTCCTTATGTACCTATCTAGTTTACCATATCAGATATGTTGTCATGATTTGAAAATTAATTATGATCATCCCTTGAAAAAATCCGAACAACGCGAACACCCTATTATTAACTTGCGGCTCTTTCTTACATTTTTCGAAATGAAAAAATAAATCTGTTTTTTTTTACTATATGTATTGCATATTTAGACATCAATTTATTTTAATTTCAACACCATGTAGTAAGGAAATGTGATTTGCATATAAATTCATTTGACATTTATCTTTGGTGAGATTGAAGTCAAATAAATTTCAGCTTTTTTCCAAATATGCCCTATGTACAGAAGAATTCAGAGATGATTTTTTTAATTTAGAAATTAAATTTTGTAGGTCAATGGTTTTTAATTTTAATCTTACTATTATTTTTATGAAGAAAGTTCAAAATAAAAGAAATATTTAGAAAAAACTGCGTGCGGTTAATGGGAGTTAATCCATATAGAAAAAGTATTAACACTGACCGGTAAACCGCGAAGTGTTATACCCGTGAATAAGTTCAAGTATCGGAACGTCGAAATTTTATCCCCGCAGAATTAAACAACTATACAGTAATTTTTTTTACTTTCTACTATTTCTAATTCCATTTTTTTGTGTTTAGTATTATAAATTTGATAGTTTATTTTATATCTTGTGTTCTTCGTTGTTATGGCTGTTTCTTAGTAAATGATTTTTAGATTATTATTACAAATTGAGGTTGTTAATAACTTGTAATTACACTTGGGTCATGATTGCTAAGTAACCACCATGGTAGATCAGTTGGTAGAGTGCTTGCTTTAAATGTGAGAGGCTGGGGTTTAAACCTCAGCCGGATCTGAAAAAGACATAAAATAGGTAGTGACTATTCTTAGCCAAGCATTCCACATTTAGAAATGAAAGTCATGGGGTCCTTCAGAGGAGACTTTAAAATCTGATTCTCAATGTCACGGCAGCCATGGAACTGAAAGAACCCCCCCCCCTTGCACATTGCCCTATGCACACTGCAAAGATCGAAATTTCTACCTGTAGCTGACGATGTCTTGATAAAAGTGAAATATTCTTGAATGGGACGTTAAACCACATTAAGTCAAATTCAGATCAAATGTGCTGAGTGATCTAAAGCACACACATACAGATCACAGTGTCTTTTGCTGTCTAGGATTGAATTCCACTTGACAGATTCAAGTGTTAGAAAGCTTGTCATTTGTTTGCAAAGTTCCTGGTTTTCTCCACACCCTCTGATTTTTTACACCATCTCAAAACTGACTGTCTCAATATAAATGAAAGATTCTTGATTGGGCTGAAAAATATTATTGCTTCAGTTCACTTACACTTGGATTAAGTAAGCCATGAGTAATTCTGATAAATAAAATTTAAAATATTGATCTTGAAATGTATGACTGGCACATTCATTTCAGTAGCCAGTAATACAATTAAATATATGGAATACGATAAACTGTAAATGGGAGCCTATAGAATTTAGATTTTGTTTTGTGTCATTGACGTTGTATAGACATAAACATTAAAATTGCTAAACTTAGCAGTTCTAGTTTCAAAAGTACTAGACAAAGCAGTTCTAGGTGGAAAAGTGCTAAACATAACAGTTCTGATTTGAAAGGTGCTAGACAAAGCAGTTCTGTCTTGATGTGTGCTATACAAAGCAGTTGTCTTGATGTGTGCTGTACAAAGCAGTTCTGTCTTGATGTGTGCTATACAAAGCAGTTGTGTCTTGATGTGTGCTAGACAAAGCAGTTGTGTCTTGATGAGTGCTAAACAAATCAGTTCTGTCTTGATGTATGCTAGACAATCAGTTCTGTCTTGATGTGTGCTTTACAAAGCAGTTCCGACTTTATGTGTGCTATACAAAGCAGTTCTGTCTTGATGTGTACTAGACAAAGCAGTTCTATCTTGATGTGTGCTGTACAAAGCAGTTGCGTCTTGATGTGTGCTATACAAAGCAGTTGTGTCTTGATGTGTGCTAGACAAAGCAGTTCTGTCTTGATGTGTGCTATACAAAGCAGTTGTGTTTTGATATGTGCTATACAAAGCAGTTGTGTCTTGATGTGTGCTATACAAAGCAGTTGTGTCTTGGTGTGTGCTAGACAAAGCAGTTCCGACTTTATGTGTGCTATACAAAGCAGTTCTGTCTTGATGTATGCTAGACAGTCAGTTCTGTCTTGATGTGTGCTTTACAAAGCAGTTCCGACTTTATGTGTGCTATACAAAACAGATCTGTCTTGATGTGTACTAGACAAAGCAGTTGTCTTGATGTGTGCTGTAAAAAGCAGTTGTGTCTTGATGTGTGCTATACAAAGCAGTTCTGTCTTGATGTCTGCTAAACAAAGCAGTTCTGTCTTGATGTGTGCTAGACAAAGCAGTTGTGTCTTGATGTGTGCTATACAAAGCAGTTGTGTCTTGATGTGTTCTAGACAAAGCAGTTGTGTCTTGATGTGTGCTATACAAAGCAGTTGTGTCTTGATGTGTGCTAGACAAAGCAGTTCTGTCTTGATGTGTGCTAGACATAGCAGTTGTGTCTTGATGTGTGCTAGACAAAGCAGTTGTGTCTTGATGTGTGCTAGACAAAGCAGTTGTGTCTTGATGTGTGCTAGACAAAGCAGTTGTGTCTTGATGAGTGCTAAACAAATCAGTTCTGTCTTGATGTATGCTAGACAATCAGTTCCGTCTTGATGTGTGCTTTACAAAGCAGTTCCGACTTTATTTTTGCTATACAAAGCAGTTCTGTCTTGATGTGTACTAGACAAAGCAGTCCTGTCTTGTTGTGTGCTAGAAAAAGCAGTTCTGTCTTGATGTGTGCTAAACAAAGCAGTTCTGTCTTGATGTCTGCTAAACAAAGCAGTTCTGTCTTGATGTGTGCTAGACATAGCAGTTCTGTCTTGACGTGTGCTAGACAAAGCAATTCTGTCTTGATGTATGCCAGACAAAGCAGTTCTGTCTTGATGTGTGCGAAACAAAGCAGTTCTGTCTTGATGTGTGCTAGATAAAGCAGTTCTGTCTTGATGTCTGCCAGACAATACAGTTCTGTCTTGATGTGTGCTATACAAAGCAGTTCTGTCTTAATGTGTGCTATGCAAAGCAGTTCTGTCTTGATGTGTGCTAGACAAAGCAGTTCTGTCTTGATGTGTGCTAGACAAAGCAGCTCCGACTTGATGTGTGCTAGACAAAGTGTTTTCGGCTTTAAAAGTGCTCAACAAAGCCTTTCGTCTTTAAAATGTCCTAGACCAAGCAGGCTAGGTTTGAAAGATACTAGACAAATTGGCAAGGGCTTGAAAGGTGCTTTTATTTAAAGCATGTGCATGATTTCTTGGTACATAGATATACAACATGCAAGTTGAGCCATGTACATGATTTCTTGGTACATAGATATACAACATGTAAGTTGAGCCATGTACATGATTTCTTGGTACATAGATATACAACATGTAAATTGAGCCATGTACATGATTTCTTGGTACATAATTATACAACATTTAAGTTGAGCCATGTACATGATTTCCTACATAGATATACAACATGTAAGTTGAGCCATGTACATGATTTCTTGGTACATAGATATACAACATTTAAGTTGAGCCATGTACATGATTTCTTGGTACATAGATACACAACATGTAAGTTGAGCCATGTACATGATTTCTTGGTACACAGATATACAACATGTAAGTTGAGCCATGTGCATGATTTCTTGGTACATAGATATACAACATGAAAGTTGAGCCATGTACATGATTTCTTGGTACACAGATATACAACACGTAAGTTGAGCCATGTACATGATTTCTTGGTACATAGATACACAACATGTAAGTTGAGCCATGTACATGATTTCTTGGTACATAGATACACAACATGTTAGTTGAGCCATGTACATGATTTCTTGGTACACAGATATACAACATGTAAGTTGAGCCATGTACATGATTTCTTGCTACATAGATATACAACATGTAAGTTGAGCCATGTACATGATTTCTTGCTACATAGATATACAACATGTAAGTTGAGCTATGTACATGATTTCTTGCTACATAGATATACAACATGTAAGTTGAGCCATGTACATGATTTCTTG
Organism: Tegillarca granosa; assembly: GCA_029721355.1. Lineage (NCBI taxonomy): Eukaryota > Metazoa > Mollusca > Bivalvia > Arcoida > Arcidae > Tegillarca > Tegillarca granosa. The sequence goes on from JARBDR010000112.1 coordinate 38,890, forward strand.
CTACATAGATACACAACATGTAAGTTGAGCCATGTACATGATTTCTTGGTACATAGATATACAACATGTAAGTTGAGCCATGTACATGATTTCTTGGTACACAGATATACAACATGTAAGTTGAGCCATGTACATGATTTCTTGGTACATAGATACACAACATGTAAGTTGAGCCATGTACATGATTTCTTGGTACATAGATATACAACATGTAAGTTGAGCCATGTACATGATTTCTTGGTACATAGATATACAACATTTAAGTTGAGCCATGTACATGATTTCTTGGTACATAGATACACAACATGTAAGTTGAGCCATGTACATGATTTCTTGGTACATAGATATACAACATGTAAGTTGAGCCATGTACATGATTTCTTGGTACACAGATATACAACATGTAAGTTGAGCCATGTACATGATTTTTGGTACATAGATATACAACATGTAAGTTGAGCCATGTATATGATTTCTTGGTACATAGATATAAAACATGTAAGTTGAGCCATGTACATGATTTCTTGGTACATAGATATACAACATGTAAGTTGAGCCATGTACATGATTTCTTGGTACACAGATATACAACATGTAAGTTGAGCCATGTACATGATTTCTTGGTACATAGATACACAACATGTAAGTTGAGCCATGTACATGATTTCTTGGTACGTAGATACACAACATGTAAGTTGAGCCATGTACATGATTTCTTGGTACATAGATATACAACATGTAAGTTGAGCCATGTACATGATTTCTTGGTACATAGATATACAACATGTAGGTTGAGCCATGTACATGATTTCTTGGTTCATAGATATACAACATGTACGTTGAGCCATGTACATGATTTCTTGGTACATAGATATACAACATGTACGTTGAGCCATGCACACGATTTCAGCTACAAATTACTTCAATGTTTAGGTTTAACTTTTTGTAAGACCTACATTCAATTTATCTCATTTTATATGCCACATAAAGAAAAGTATTTGCTGGAGGCATAAAGAGTCTTGTCCATCCATCTGACTGTTTGTCCATCTGTCTGACTGTTTGTCCATTCATCTGACTGATTGTTCATCCATCTGTTTGTCCTTTCGTCTGACAGTTTGTCAATTCGTCTGACTGTCTGGTTATTTGTCCATCTGTCTGTCCATCCATCCGACCGTTCGTCTATCCGTCTGACTGTTCGTTCATCTATCTGCCTCTTCGTCTATCGTCAATCTGTCTGACTGTTTGATTGGTCGTTCATCTGTCTGATTGTTCGCCCTATCCATATTACATTTGCTGTCCCATAATAGCAAAATTCACTTAATCAAATAAGTTTTTCTGTAGGAGATGTTAACAAACTTTTTACACTGATTGATATTCTTTAAAATTGTTTAATTTTATGGAATTTAATTCTTCATGATGTCAGATATATTTGTTATTTTTGTTTCTGTTTATTTAAGGTTCGTAATCTATACTGTTCTATTGCAATGTAAACTTTTGTATCTGAGTGGAATTGGAAGGACGGAAAGTATAGGATACCTTGAAAATAAATGTTACTTTCTGTCACTATCTGTCACTACTTTTTGTCACTACTCTGTCACTACTCTCTATTACTACTCTCTGTCACTTCTCTCTATTACTACTCTCTGTCACTACTCTGTCACTACTCTCTGTCACTACATTCTATCACTACTCTCTGTTACTACTCTATTACTACTCTGTCACTACTCTGTTACTACTCTCTGTCACTACTTTCTATCACTACTCTCTGTCACTACTCTCTATTCTGTCACTACTCTCTATTACTACTCTCTGTCACTACCCTGTCACTACTCTCTATTCTGTCACTACTCTGTCACTACTCTGTCACTACTCTCTATTACTACTCTCTGTCACTACTCTGTCACTACTCTCTATTCTGTCACTGCTCTGTCACTACTCTCTATTACTACTCTCTGTCACTACCCTGTCACTACTCTCTATTACTACTCTCTGTCACTACTCTGTCACTACTCTCTATTCTGTCACTACTCTGTCACTACTCTCTATTACTACTCTCTGTCACTACCCTGTCACTACTCTCTATTCTGTCACTACCCTGTCACTACCCTGTCACTACTCTCTACTCTGTCACTACTCTCTATTACTACTCTCTGTCACTACTCTCTATTCTGTCACTACTCTGTCACTACTCTCTATTACTACTCTCTGTCACTACCCTGTCACTACTCTCTGGCACTATTGATCAAACTAATTAAGGTTCCAAGTTTATAAAAAATCGGTTGTTGGTAGCAATTTTTCAGCTACTGTATATCATAAAATTTGAAATATATTCGCGTAGTTTTAATTTTGCATTACCATATGATGGTCAGTGCAAATATAAGTGAAACATATCAACATATAATATTCTCAAAAAAAATTATTTCTGGCCCCTGTTACTTGCAAATTTAAACTAAAATACAATGCATGTAAAAAATGTACAGTATTTATGCAAAACATTTTATTTATCTTCAGAATTAATCTTAACACAAGTTTATATAGTGTGTTAATGTACAAGTGTTTCTGATCTGTAATAGTGCACACTTATGATCTTAACACAAGTTTATATAGTGTGTTAATGTACAAGTGTTTCTGATCTGTAATAGTGCACACTTATGATCCCAACACAAGTTTATATAGTGTGTTAATGTACAAGTGTTTCTGATCTGTAATATTGCACACTTATTATTTAACACAAGTTTATATAGTGTGTTAATGTACAAGTGTTTCTGATCTGTAAAAGTGCACACTTATGATCTTAACACAAGTTTATATAGTGTGTTAATGTACAAGTGTTTCTGATCTGTAATAGTGCACACTTATGATCTTAACACAAGTTTATATAGTGTGTTAATGTACAAGTGTTTCTGATCTGTAATAGTGCACACTTATGATCATAACACAAGTTTATATAGTGTGTTAATGTACAAGTGTTTCTGATCTGTAATAGTACACACTTATGATCTTAACACAAGTTTATATAGTGTGTTAATGTACAAGTGTTTCTGATCTGTAATAGTGCACACTTATGATCTTAACACAAGTTTATATAGTGTGTTAATGTACAAGTGTTTCTGATCTGTAATAGTACACACTTATGATCTTAACACAAGTTTATATAGTGTGTTAATGTACAAGTGTTTCTGATCTGTATTAGTGCACACTTATGATCTTAACACAAGTTTATATAGTGTGTTAATGTACAAGTGTTTCTGATCTGTAATATTGCACACTTATGATCTTAACACAAGTTTATATAGTGTGTTAATGTACAAGTGTTTCTGATCTGTAAAAGTGCACACTTATGGTCTTAACACAAGTTTATATAGTGTGTTAATGTACAAGTGTTTCTGATCTGTAATAGTGCACACTTATGATCATAACACAAGTTTATATAGTGTGTTAATGTACAAGTGTTTCTGATCTGTAATAGTACACACTTATGATCTTAACACAAGTTTATATAGTGTGTTAATGTACAAGTGTTTCTGATCTGTAATAGTGCACACTTATGATCTTAACACAAGTTTATATAGTGTGTTAATGTACAAGTGTTTCTGATCTGTAATAGTACACACTTATGATCTTAATCACAAAGTTTATATAGTGTGTTAATGTACAAGTGTTTCTGATCTGTTATAGTGCACACTTATGATCTTAACACAAGTTTATATAGTGTGTTAATGTACAAGTGTTTCTGATCTGTAATAGTGCACACTTATGATCTTAACACAAGTTTATATAGTGTGTTAATGTACAAGTGTTTCTGATCTGTAATAGTGCACACTTATGATCTTAACACAAGTTTATATAGTGTGTTAATGTACAAGTGTTTCTGATCTGTAATAGTGCACACTTATGATCTTAACACAAGTTTATATAGTGTGTTAATGTACAAGTGTTTCTGATCTGTTATAGTGCACACTTATGATCTTAACACAAGTTTATATAGTGTGTTAATGTACAAGTGTTTCTGATCTGTTATAGTGCACACTTATGATCTTAACACAAGTTTATATAGTGTGTTAATGTACAAGTGTTTCTGATCTGTAATATTGCACACTTATGATATTAACACAAGTTTATATAGTGTGTTAATGTACAAGTGTTTCTGATCTGTAAAAGTGCACACTTATGGTCTTAACACAAGTTTATATAGTGTGTTAATGTACAAGTGTTTCTGATCTGTAATAGTGCACACTTATGATCTTAACACAAGTTTATATAGTGTGTTAATGTACAAGTGTTTCTGATCTGTAATAGTGCACACTTATGATCATAACACAAGTTTATATAGTGTGTTAATGTACAAGTGTTTCTGATCTGTAATAGTACACACTTATGATCTTAACACAAGTTTATATAGTGTGTTAATGTACAAGTGTTTCTGATCTGTAATAGTGCACACTTATGATCTTAACACAAGTTTATATAGTGTGTTAATGTACAAGTGTTTCTGATCTGTAATAGTACACACTTATGATCTTAACACAAGTTTATATAGTGTGTTAATGTACAAGTGTTTCTGATCTGTAATAGTGCACACTTATGATCTTAACACAAGTTTATATAGTGTGTTAATGTACAAGTGTTTCTGATCTGTAATAGTGCACACTTATGATCTTAACACAAGTTTATATAGTGTGTTAATGTACAAGTGTTTCTGATCTGTAATAGTACACACTTATGATCTTAACACAAGTTTATATAGTGTGTTAATGTACAAGTGTTTCTGATCTGTAATAGTGCACACTTATGATCTTAACACAAGTTTATATAGTGTGTTAATGTACAAGTGTTTCTGATCTGTTATAGTGCACACTTATGATCTTAACACAAGTTTATATAGTGTGTTAATGTACAAGTGTTTCTGATCTGTTATAGTGCACACTTATGATCTTAACACAAGTTTATATAGTGTGTTAATGTACAAGTGTTTCTGATCTGTAATAGTACACACTTATGATCTTAACACAAGTTTATATAGTGTGTTAATGTACAAGTGTTTCTGATCTGTAATAGTGCACACTTATGATCTTAACACAAGTTTATATAGTGTGTTAATGTACAAGTGTTTCTGATCTGTAATAGTACACACTTATGATCTTAACACAAGTTTATATAGTGTGTTAATGTACAAGTGTTTCTGATCTGTAATATTACACACTTATGTGGACCTTGAGAGTGTTAGTATGTCAAAGATAAACGTCACAGACCATTTGGTAATGAGACAACCAGTAAGGCCCTATGATAAGGATGTATCTAATGTTTCAACTGCTCCGGCACTGCCTTCCTCTTTTATGATTTATTGTATCTTGTTATATATAATCTACAAACATTTCTATTTTTTTATTTTATTTTTACCACAGGTGTGACACGCTGTAAATTACCAGTATTATATAATGGAAGAGTTATTTTTACCGATAATAGAGTTGGATCAGTAATAATGTTCAGGTAAGGTTAAAAAAAATAGCCATTCTAATCTTTGACAATTATTGTTATGCTTCCATGCAATATAACTATATTTAGCATCTATAATGTGACACAGTCAATTTCTTCTAGCTAAGTATTGTTGCAGTTTCAAACTGGGGAAAACTAGGAAAATTTCTGCAATTAAAGTTATTGTCTTTTGTACTTTGCAAACAGTTTTTGACATATTCTCAGGTGAGCTTTAAGGTCCATGTGCCTCTTGTTATTTAACCTAGTCAGTACTTGGATGGTAGAGAAAGCCAGAGTTCCTCAGAAAAATACAAAGAGCAAAAAAAAATAGTTTGGTAATAGTGAAGAATATTTTAGTAGGATTCAGACATCAGCAGTAATGGAGTGGAGTGGAGTGGAGTAATAGTGTTTTACGCCCCAGTCAAGAATCTTTTACTTATATTTCGAGGCGGCCAGTACTGGGATGATGGAGGAATCCGGAGTGCCCGGAGAAAACCACCGACCTTCGGCAAGTGAACTGACAAACTTTCTCACACAAGAATCTGTCCCGAATGTGATTCAAACCCAGGCGATGAGAGGCACTGTGATCCGTAAGCGCGCGCTTTAGACAACTTGGCCACCGAGTCCCCCGCAGAAATTGAGGCTTTTTTCTTTAGCAAAAGCAATTGATTACTTGGCCACTGAGGACTATGTGTAAAGTTGTGATGTCATTTTGGACAATATACTAAGTTCTATAAATAGTCATTGAGTAAATAACGTACCCTATTTTTTCTCTAAATGATATTTACAATTTCTATCAAGTGAATTTCTGTAAATATTTACAAAATAAAAGTTTAACATGTAAAGAGCTTTGGTAATAGGTAATTTAATTTATGTAAAGAATATTTAACAAAAATACCTTTCCAGTTTTGCTGTGCCACATGTGCACATTTCGGAAATTCATTTCCTCATCAGTGACAAAAGGGTTGAAAAAGTTCTTAGATATTAAAAAGATGATCAAAACATTTGAAAATCCAAAAATCCAAAATTATATGTATCCAAACCCAGCTAATGAATGCTTTGCATGACAGAACAAACCTTAGTTTTAAATAAATTCCAAATTAAGACGGCTGAAAATTTCGACACAAAGTAAAGAACAATTATCTAGAACCGTGACAAATACAAATCTGTGTTATCTAGAACCGTGACAAATACAAATCTGTGTTATCTGGAACCGTGACGAATACAAATCTGTGTTATCTAGTACCCTGACAAATACAAATCTGTGTTATCTAGAACCGTGACAAATACAAATCTGTGTTATCTAGAACCGTACAAATCTGTGTTATCTAGAACCGTGACAAATACAAATCTGTGTTATCTAGAACCGTACATATCTGTGTTATCTAGAACCGTGACAAATACAAATCTGTGTTATCTAGAACCGTACAAATCTGTGTTATCAAGAACCGTGACAATAAAAATCTGTGTTATCTAGAACCGTACAAATCTGTGTTATCTAGAACCGTGACAAATACAAATCTGTTTTATCTAGAACCGTGACAAATACAAATCTGTGTTATCTAGAACCGTACAAATCTGTGTTATCTAGAACCGTGACAAATACAAATCTGTGTTATCTAGAACCGTACAAATCTGTGTTATCTAGAACCGTGACAAATACAAATCTGTGTTATCTAGAACCGTGACAAATACAAATCTGTGTTATCTAGAACCGTACAAATCTGTGTTATCTAGAACCCTGACAAATACAAATCTGTGTTGAATTTGCTTGACAAATCACTTTTATGTATGTTTGCAGCTGTAATGTCAGAACTGATTTTGAAGGCGACTCTTTTTCGGCTACCTGTCAAGATAACGGACAATGGTCACACCCAGTTCCTTCCTGTTGGAGTAAGTACAGTTTGTCAACGTTAATAAATTTTAGTGAATCTGACTGATTGATTGGATTAGATTAAATGATGAAGGAAACAAGAGTTCCCAGAGAGAACCACCAACCTTTTAGGAAGCCAACTGACAAATGTCTGATACTAAGATCTGCTTATGTGAGATTCAAACCTAGGTGGTGAGAAGCACTGTGTGTGCTTTAGACCTTGCAGCCACCAGTATCGGAACAGATCATGAAAACAAACAAAACACCTTGTATATTCATATCATTGTAGTCTGTTCTGGGATGGTGGAGGAAACTATAGTACCTAAAGAAAACCGCCAACCTTCGGCGACAAACTAACAAACTTTCTCACACTGGGACCTACCTACTGAAATTTAAAACTAGACAGTGGAAGGCAATGTTCTCGGTTAGCACGCATGAAATGTTGACATATAGATCATTGTCAGATATGATCTATGAACGTTTGCTCTATTTTTAACATTTTTATAGGTCATTGTCAGATACGATCTATGAATGTTTGTTCTATTTTTAACATGCCTTCCTGACGTTTGTTCTATTTTTAACATGCCTTCCTGACGTTTGTTCTATTTTTAACATGCCTTTCTTACGTTTGTTCTATTTTTAACATACCTTCCTGACGTTTGTTCTATTTTTAACATGCCTTCCTGACGTTTGTTCTATTTTTAACATGCCTTCCTGACGTTGTTTCTATTTTTAACATGCCTTCCTGACGTTTGTTCTATTTTTAACATGCCTTCCTGACGTTGTTTCTATTTTTAACATGCCTTCCTGACGTTTGTTCTATTTTTAACATGCCTTCCTGACGTTTGTTCTATTTTTAACATACCTTCCTGACGTTTGTTCTATTTTTAACATGCCTTCCTGACGTTTGTTCTATTTTTAACATACCTTCCTGACGTTTGTTCTATTTTTAACATACCTTCCTGACGTTTGTTCTATTTTTAACGTGCCTTTCTGACGTTTGTTCTATTTTTAACATGCCTTTCTGACGTTTGTTCTACTTTTAACATGCCTTTCTGACGTTTGTTCTATTTTTAACATGCCTTTCTGACATTTTATAGGTCAGTGTCAGATTCCATCAATGGAGGACATTATATTTATGGAGGAACGACAAGTTGGTGATTGGATAACCCACGGACATCAGATAGCATATAGATGTCGTGTTGTTCCTGAACCATTAGCAACACTACATGTTGCTAGTTGTTACAATGGTACCCTCCTGAATATGACACGATGTAATGCAGGTAGCTAAGAACTAAATTTTAAATGGAACGACAAGATAAACTACATCGAATTAAATGCAGATATCAAAAATTTTATAGTTCTGCCGGCTTAAGAAAAACTGATTGATATTCATTATGATTGATCTTTTGTTGGTGCGTATGTAAAATTATGTGTATGTAAATTGTTTGAAATACAATTGCGAATGTGCCAGATGAGCTATACAGGCCAATTTGGCCAAAAAGTTATCAAAATGTTTAATTGATAAGAAATTTTAATGTTAATCTGCTGGGGAAAAAAAATCAAAATTCTGCACATGATTGTGATGTGTGATGTGCCGAATATTCCTTTTGGTTAGAATTCGAAGTTCTGCATATGACAAGCATTTCTCCTTTTACCACTTAGCATATGTGTCAATCATTTATTATCATTAGACATAAAATTGCAAAAGTTGTTTTTTTGCCAAAAACAATTTAAAAAAGAAAAAGAAAGAAAGAAAGAAAGGTAAATGAAAGTTTTATGGAGTTTATATAGTTTGATGTTTTTCGATGTATCCTTTCTGTTTCAGACGTGGATGAAAGAGCATGTAAATACAAGCTTTACCCTAATACAGCAGTATATATACCAGATGCTTCCCTCTCCAGCGCACCTTCTACCATTAAGTCTTGTTTGGCCGACTGCTCAAGTCGTGATCGCCATGATGGTTCATGTGGTGGTATTTTGTTTAGGAATGGATACGAGTGTACTGAGCTGACAGAATATACACGCTTCCAGATTCATCGTCCAAGTGAAGATACATTGTTTTATAGACGAGTTTGTAAAGGTTAGTTAGATGTTTATACCATACTTAAATTACTTCAATAATTACAGTTTTATGTATGGCCAAAAAATTATATGTGTTTCAGGTTTCACTTTCATAAAAAATAAAAATAAATAAAATAAAAAAAGAAAGAAAGAAAAAAACCCAGAAATCTGGGTATTTTACTCTTTTCTGAAAACGTTTTGGTCATTGACAATGCATATATTTTGTAAACTGAGAGGAAATATTGAAATAGAAAACTGATGCATATTGCTTTTTTTTACATATAAAAACATATATTGATTGTGTAACTATACAAAGGCTTTTCATGAGAAAGTAAGTTTATATGACATTAAGCATAAAACAAAACAATGAACCAAAAATAGTAAAGAGGTAAACCAAAATCTGGATCGAAAAAAATTGAGGGTAATCAGAAACACGTTTTTAGCTCACCTGACCGAAAAGTAATATGAGCTTATAGCATGGCGCGGCGTGTGTGTGTGTGCGTGTGTGCGTGCGTGCGTGTGTGTGTGCGTCGTTTACACCTATTTTCGACTTCTCCTCCAATACTGTTTATGACTATGATATTCTGGAGGGAAATAGCCCGCAATACTGTTTATGACTATGATATTCTGCAAAGGAATAGCCTGCAATACTGTTTATGACTATGATATTCTGGAGGGAAATATCCCGCAATACTGTTTATGACTATGATATTCTGCAAACGAATAGCCTGTAATACTGTTTATGACTATGATATTCTGGAGGGAAATGGCCCGCAATACTGTTAATGACTATGATATTCTGACGGGGAATAGCCCGCAATACTGTTTATGATTATGATATTCTGCAAGGCAATAGCCCGCAATACTGTTTATGACTATGATATTCTACAGGTGTATAGAACGCAATACTGTTTAAGACTATGATATTCTACAGGGGTATAGCCCGCAATACTGTTTATGACTATGATATTCTAACGGGGAATAGCCTGTAATACTGTATATGAGTCTGATATCCTACAGGGGAATAGCCTGCAATACTGTTTATGACTCTGATATTCTACAGGGGAATAGCCCGCATAACTGTTTATGACTATGATATTCTACAGGGGAATAGCCCGCAATACTGTTTATGACTATGATATTCTGGAGGGAAATAGCCCGCAATACTGTTTATGACTATGAAATTCTGCAGTGGAAAAGCACTCAATACTGTTAATAACTATGCTATTCTACAGGGGAATAGCCCGTAATACTGTTTATGACTATGATATTCTTAAGTGGAGTGGCCCGCAATACTGTTTATTACTATGATATTCTGACAGAGAATAGCCTGCAACACTGTTAATGAATATGATATTCTGCAGGGGAAAAGCCCGCAATACTGTTTATGACTATGATATTCTGACAGAGAATAGCCTGCAATACTCTTTATGACTATGATATTCTGAGAGAGAATAGCCCGCAATACTGTTTATGACTAAGATATTCTACAGGAATAGGCCGCAATACTGTTAATGAATATAATATTCTGCAGGGAAATAGCCCGCAATACTGTTTATGACTATGATATTCTACAGGGGAATAGCCTGTTATACTATTTATGACTATTATATTCTGCAGTGGAATAGCCCGCAATACTGTTTATGACTATTATATTCTACAGGGAATAGCCTGTAATACTGTTTATGACTATGATATTCTACAGGGTAATAGCCCGCAATACTGTTTATGACTATGATATTCTACAGGGAATAGCCCGCAATACTGTTTATGACTATGATATTCTACAGGGAATAGCCTGTAATACTGTTTATGACTATGATATTCTACAGGGGAATAGCCCGCAATACTGTTTATGACTATGATATTCTGCAGGGAAATAGCCCGCAATACTGTTTATGACTATTATATTCTGCAGGGGAATAGCCCGCAATACTGTTTATGACTATTATATTCTGCAGGGAAATAGCCCGCAATACTGTTTATGACTATGATATTCTGCAGGGGGATGGTCCGTAATACTTTTTATGACTATTATATTCTGCAGGGGAATAGTCCGCAATATTGTTTATGACTTTCATATTCTGCAGGGATATAGCCCGCAATTCTGTTTATGACTATTATATTCTGCAGGGGAATAGTCCGCAATACTGTTTATAACTATGATATTCTGCAGGGGAATAGCCCGCAATACTGTTAATGACTATGATATTCTGTAGGGAAATAGCCCGCAATACTGTTTATGACTATGATATTCTGACAGAGAATAGTCCGCAATACTGTTAATGACTATGATATTCTGACAGAGAATAGCCCGCAATTCTGTTAATGACTATGATATTCTGCAGGGGAATAGCCCGTAATACTGTTTATGACTATGATATTCTGACAGAGAATAGTCCGCAATACTGTTAATGACTATGATATTCTGCAGGGAAATAGCCTGCAATACTGTTAATGACTATGATATTCTTTGTCGAATCTGAAGTCATAATATTTTTCTTTTGTTTCAGCTTGCGATACTATCTATGACTTCAGATGTCCGACGGGAGAATGTATTCATTTCCAACAGATCTGTGATTATACGGTGGATTGTAGTGATGGGGCAGACGAAGCTAACTGTGGTAAGATTTCAATAATCTCCTAGAAAATATAGTTTATGACCTTGACCTTATATTGTGAGAAAGAAGACGTCCCTGGTGTAGACATGTACAAAGATCGCACAGTGCAATCAAGTCTGCACATGATTTACAAGTTATTGGAAAGCGAGGTGTTGGCCGTCGAAAGATGTCTTTGAAAGAGGTAACAGAGAGATATTTTAAATAGTGAAAGCTGTCAAATTCCAACCCGATGAGACATGGGTTGGAGTAGCCATGTGTGCACCTAGCCAGTCATCTGGACGGAAGCCTACTAGTGTAGACAATGCTTAGCTTCCGAACCTGCACGTTTATCAAAAGAAACCGATAATGATGAAAGGTTGATGATGGATTTGACCATGCATACCTTTATTAAATTGTCAGTGATTTAAACAAAAAGTGGCTAAATTTGAGATAAAGATTAAATATATTGATTTGTTAGATCATAGCCCTTCTGTAATATGCTGTCTTAGAATTTAATGAAACATTGTGGGAACAATTTTGGAGTTACGGACTTATGAAATAGCTAACATATTGCATTGCTCTTTGTCTCTTTGGGGATATTTGTTGCAAAAGATGCACATTATGGGCATACATGGGTTCAGAATTGTTTGAATTGTATGATTGATGTTAAAAATGAGTCTTTTTGTTTTTATCACATACTATAAATACATTTCTTATAAATGTTGGAGTTCTAGCTGATATCACAAGTGTGACATACACAATAATGATTGTGTTTATATTGTTACAAAATCCCTCAGCAAAGGATCTTGCTTTCACTTAAAGCTCTAGAAACATTTGATAGCTGTTTCATTAAATACCATTTATTCTTATAATTTCAGATATATTACTGAACCATTCCCATTTAGAGGAGATAGTGGCTGGATCAGTGATTATAAGCGTTAACAATCTCACGTTTACAGTATGTGATAGTCGTGATCACATGTTCAATATAATCACTGCTCGATTAGTGTGCAGTCTGGCTGGATTCAGGTAACTAACATGTCTTCTTAAAAATCACGCAACAATACGGATGTTTCGGGTTACGCGCTCTCATATCTTTGAAGATAAAAAGTGTCTACGGCATGTAACAAAAGTTCCACAAGGTCACTTCCGGTACTACGGGTTATGTGTAAACAAATCAGTCCACTAGTTCAAGCGCCGGGATTATTAAAAGATATGTGTTTGCCACGATGCAATTTCGGTTTAATCTATGAGAGAACTGTTTTCTATCATCTGTTGTGCTAGAATTATCAAAGAGCGCACGAAAATGCAAATAAACGGTTGGTCACTGCCATATATGTTATTAATTTCTATCCGATTTCGTTTGCCATTGGTTACTTTGGTACAAGCTGGTTATTTATTTATTGCAGTCATTTTATTTCCCAAATTGTCCAAAAAATTGTGTTTAACCAGTTCCAGTAAAGGGCTGTGGTTCAAGTATTGATTAAAATTTTATCTGATGGGACTTAATTGTCCAAATATGTAGCCAACTTCCAGTTTTGAATATAAATTCTGAATTAACATCTGGATAATTTTCTTCATTAAGATTCTAAAAAGTAGTCCCAACTAGTATTTGTCTAACAAGCAATATGTGTCAAAATGGATAAAATCATCTGGTCTCATATTTAAATCTTATATTTTCAATGTCTGCTTTTTCAACATTTTGATATATTGCTTGAGATAATTTGATTAAAAACTATCCACTTTGGATTTAATTGTGAATCACAAGAAATAGAATCTTTTGTGAGATCTATCTTTCAGAAACAGCCCATGTATTGTTACTGAAAAGTAATATATATTAGACTTGCTTGACTTACACAGGATTCCAAATGGACCAATAAGGCAGGCAGTCAAGGCTCAATTTGAAACCTGACTAAAATTTTCTGATATTTTTCAGCTACTTTTTTACCTTTAGGAGTGAATAAAAACAATAACTTTTAATATATTTCTTCAACAAATCTTAAAATATCAACAATTTCATACTTTACAAAGACAAGTTAATCTCAGTTTTCTTGCTTTATCCAAGATCATTCGTCTTAAAAAGAGACATCATATTAGATGAAGTGGAATAATTTTGCATAAATCTGCTGCTTTAATGACAAAATAGTTATTTCTTACTTAATACACCCATTGATATGGAGCATCTATAAAACTTTTATCAAAGACCACAGGCTTGTTCTCATTATAGAATGCTTAGAAGATAAATCTTCTTTTTCTTAAGTCACTGGACACAGAATCCAAGTAGTTACAGCAATAATAACATAAGCCTTAATCTAATTTTCTCCCCATTGTGGCATCAAATAAAAATGACTGAAATTTAGAACATGTTTGTCTTGGTATAGGCCTTTACTGCCTGGCTTTGTACCAGCATTATGGACTGTAGGTCTACAATGCTTATCTTCTACAATGTAGACCAGTTAAACTCTCTAAAAGTCACTTTAAGTATGCACTAGTACAAAGCAGCTCATAAATACTCGTGTAATCATGTACATAGTAAAATTGTTCTATTAACAATACTTGAGATTAGCATTTTTTATTTGTTTTGTCAAGAATAGCTGAAAAATTGGTGATGCAAGGTAAACAATTTTAGTTGATTGGGATCTAAACCAAGGCTAAGAGATGCTTTAACTGCCTTGTAACCAAAGCCCCTGTCAAAGGAGAAGATTAAAGTTTACAAACAGATATAAGCTTTGCCATGCTATTCATTCTGATTGCTTTTACCAGTTAAAGAACAACAACAACCATCAAGTGATTTTCTAGCAAAGTGTACTATATTTTTAAAGAGATATAATATATCCAAAAAATGTGTACATTTATACATACACAAAAGTCTGATGGCTTTTACCAGTCAAAGAACAACAAACATCCAGTGATTTTCTAGCCGAAAAATGTGTACATTTCTATATGCACAAAAGTCTATCTTTAGATGTCATATAATAAATCATATTTTGACAACATCTTTTATCTACCGTGTGTTCTTTTAATGTCAATGCTCCTTTGACTGGAATATTCATTCAGATATACACATGCAAATCTAAAATTAAAAACAAAATATACCATGTTGTTATTAGTATGCTATTGAAAATGGATAAAAAATGACATACATATTTAGCATATACATATTTAATTTACACTAGGCACATTACCAAGTAGATTAATTCTACTCATCATTCTTGAAAACTCTTAAATAGTCAAAATGTAATTTTAAAATACAAAATTCATAGGAAATTACACCATTTTATGCTAAAATGCAACTAAATTGGTGCTGAGTACACAAAAAACTGATTACATGACAAAGTGCCAAGTAGTCTGAAAAATTTTATCTGATCTCTGTTATACCAATCTGTGTAAACAGATATATTCTTATCACAAACTGGTCCAATGGGGGCTTCCAATTAAACAGATGACATTGTAAACTAGATTGTCTGTGTAATGACATTGACCTTACTTAAGGCTTAGGAACCCACCGACTATAAGGTACATTTTCCAATAACTGTATCATTAATGTTAAAAACTCCAGAGTCCAGACTATGGTTTTATCAAATTGGTACTTATCTCAGTTTTTGAGACATGAAGTGACTAATACCAGAAGTACAAGATTCCCTTCAAAAGGAATCCTATCACACAGTATCTGGTAAACCATCAGTATCTGGCATCAATTTTGCAACTGGGTGCAATCAAGCAATGTAATATCATGACACAAAGCCTGGCTGGATTCTGAACCCAAAACCCTCAGCAGTGTCTCCAAAAATCTGATAAAACCAAGAGAATATAGTCCTGTCACAAAGAAATCTTCACTAAATAAATTTTCAATTTACATAAGTTAATATTTATTTCATACTAAACTTAAAGTCAGTCTGTTATTTCTTTAGTACTGTAGATAACATGATATTCTATTGCTCTATATTTATGAGCTGGAAATATGCAAAATAAAACAGATGTGTCAATGCAAGCTGATCAAATGTCACTATGGCTTGTCAGATTCACAACAGTCTTATTTTGCAATTTTACATACAGTAATCAGGTACACATTCTATAAGAAAAACAAAAACACAATCAAAATGTAAATGTAAATCACTAGTACATAAATTATGTTCAAGCAGTTTATAGGACTTTTACAAAGTTGTTTTGAACTCATTTAACAAATGTTAGGAACTACTGATTAAATATCAAGCCAATATATCCAAGTATTGACCAATTCGAAAACATGACAGGGGAAGTAACTCTTACGATTGAAAACGAGGCTGGGGGGGGCAAATCGAAATCCAATCTCATTTAGTCTATGTACTTGTTGGCTTTGAGTCGGGGTTTTATTATTATTATTATTATTATTTAATTTTTATTTTAATTATTATTATTTTTTATTATTATTTATTATTATTTTTTTTTGTGACCAGTTGTGTATCTTGTAGAGTTTGAACTCTAAATACAACTTCTTCATTCCACGTGGAAAAATATACGTTAATCGGCTGAAAAAAACTGGACATTCTTTTTATTATCTACATCTAAAATCGGAAAAAAAGACTTGAAATTGCCGACTAGAAGGGATTAAATTTTCACTGCGGTCCACCGCAAAGAATATTTCTGCCGTGGTGGAATATAAAATCGTCTACCGCGATGTTTATTGAAAACCAAATACATTTTAAACTGGATGTGTACTTGACCATTTGAAGATGTATTAAGATCAATTAAAAATAAAATGAAAATCCCGGTTTCAAGAAGAATCGTATTGATTGAATATTATATTTACTTATTAAAAAATAATAATAATAAATAAATTATATTTTTCTGTTAGTTGTAATTTAATACACGATGTATTTCTCTTGCATTTCAATATGCCACACATCACAGTAATGATAAATAAGCGTTTAGCTTAAAAATACATTTTTGTGAATCTTTCCAACTTTATCAGTGAAGAGTTATAATTAAGTGAATCGAGCCATAATTCTTTTTTTATTTTGTTAATTTTTTTCATACTTCATTTACCACCGTAGGCAAATATGTTAATTAACTTCTCTATATTTTCTTCCGTTTACTCCTGTCTATATGGCAAGCAAATTGCACAATAATTCGAGAAACCTACATTTACGCCGTAAAACCTAGTTTTGCGGTCGTGAAACCTACTTTTACGGTCGTAAAACCAGGTTTTGCGCCGTAAAACCTACTTTTGCGATCGCAAAACCTAGTTTTACGAATTATTGTGCAATTTACGCCGTAAAACTAGTTTTTACGACCGTAAATGCAGGTTTTCAAGTTGAAATGCATTTGCGTTCGTAAATGTGAATTTACGGTGCCAAACCAAGTTTTACCACAATTGTTGTGCAATTTTAAAGAAAATGTACATTTACGACCGTTAATAAAATTTACGATCATAAAACCTGGTTTTACGAACATCCAATAACTTAGCCAATGAAATTGCTCGTTACAAATGGCTTCGTGGCGCGCTAATTGATGTGTTGTTCAAAAATTAACAAAAATTGAGAGTGCATGTGCGTGTGTGTTATGACTTTAAAAAAACAGAAAGATAAGTAGAATATTTAAGCCATTATTAATTCATGTTTTAATAACAGTACAATTAATACTTCATTCAATATTTATTAACAAAAAAATCAATCAAGAAGCAAAAAAGATTAAATACAATTATGAAGATGCATCGCACTTCTGACACTTCTTATTCATTTTCGAAAACTATGCTTCATTAAAAGTTTTTTTAAAAATGCACAATTCAAAATATATAATGTGTGATATACTTAAACTTATGTAGTAGTTTGGTTTGTAGGGGTGGATACGACGTTTTTTCTCCAAATTCTGAACGCATAATATGGCGTTTTTAATAATACTTTTTTACGGATTGTAATAAAAGATATATTATTATTTAAAAGTTTTTATGTTAATGAATTAGTACAAAATTAAACTCTTTGACTGATTACAAACTTAATACTTTGTAGTTGTATTTTTAATTTTTGAAATAATTAAATAAATAAATATATATATATATTTACTTATACAAATAAATAAAAAAAGGATATAAAATAAAATAAAATAAAATAAAATAAAATAAAATAAAATAAAATAAAATAAAATAAAAAAAAAATAAAACCTAGTTAACACGAATATTCTTTCCCTTGCAGCAACAAACTTGAATTGTTAGAAATAGTTTTATTACCGTTATTATTATTATTATTATTATTATTATTATTATTATTTGGCTCAATCATTGATTTTTATTGACTTTACGGTATACAGTAGAGAATATGTAGCAGTAAAATAGTGTATTAATGTGTCACATATCATAATCTAATGATATTTAAAAGTATTTACAAATAAATATATTAAATAAGTGTGACACCCTTCCTAAAACACATACGAAACACAATTTGATTCACAATAATTGACTTCAATACAACGTCGAAAATAGACAAAATTTAAAAATACATATAACATAAAATTAATAGTTTTAGCTAAAAGAGAATGTACAATAGATTAGCATAGAAATTCTACTGGCATTCCTATTTTCTGTTAATTCAATGATAAAAAATTACTTATCCGAAAAATGAATCACAAACAAGGTTCTTCATCATGTTACTCATACGAACAGGTCAATAATAAAAACAAGAAGTGTTTACAATTTTGATATAATATGTCAGGTGTCAAGCTTGTATGTAAATTCGAATGCGTGGCTTCTTTGATATTATGGCAGACTCCGCTAGATGAGGACATACTCACGTATCCACTTGTGCCGTAGAACAATGCAGATTAATTGGGGACAATAACATAATTTACCAGTATTTACTAATAATTACCGATGTCAAATTATTATCATTATTATTTCCTTTTGTCTTCAGATTCCACGTTATTGTTTTGTTAATGCTGTACAATATCTTAATTATATCTTTAATTCACACGAATGAACAATGTTATATTTTACCCAAATAATTTAAAAAAAAAAAAATTATTATATTTTTAATACTTTATTTACTACCGATTACTTATACAAATAAAGTAGTTAATAGGTAATATTTATACGGTTTTAATGTCGCTGATACAACCCAGTCAGAGATATGTAATACTCTATAATATATCATTACACAAACCGTAATACCAATAATTTCTATGGCCTTATTCGATTTTTTAAAAATTGCTTTATTTAGAAAATCCCACAAACTAAATTGTTTATTATTCAATAGATCGATTAATGATTTTGATCTTATATTGTTGACACATACATTTTATCCAATCAAATAAGGGGTTACATGACATTAGAAACTATTAACCAATCAGATAACGTAAATGTTAATACTGTGCACAAGTATAAGTAAATCTATCATTTACGACGTAAAACTTGGTTTTGCGACTGATAATAAAATTAACGATCGTAAAAGTAGGTTTTACGGTGTTCATACATGTTATGATACCGTAAAACTTAGTTTTACAAAGCAAATTGCACAAAAAATAAAAATATGCATTTGCGATCGCAAAACCTAGTTTTACGATCGTAAAACCTACATTTACGGTCGTAAAACCTAGTTTTACGGCGTAAATTGCACAATAATTAGTAAAACTAGGTTTTGCGATCGCAAAAATAGGTTTTACGGCGCAAAACCTGATTTTACGACCGTAAAAGTAGGTTTCACGACCGCAAAACTAGGTTTTACGGCGTAAATGTAGGTTTCTCGAATTATTGTGCAATTTGCTTGCCATATGTCTAACATGTATTGGTGAACATTATCGTACATATGCATACATATTTTCGCCGTAAACTCATTAAAAATCATCCTAGAGTCATATTTTTTTATTTTGTTCATTTTAAAACTGCGTCTACTGAACCTACTGTAGGCAAAATATGTTAATCAACTTTTCTGTTATTTCTCTCGTTTACTCCCATTTGCTCTTTATACCTACCGAAATTGTAGTGTTCCAGGCTGTTCACATCAAATAGGCATTTCAATTTGTATTAATAAAGATTGACAATCTTCATACTTAAATTTGATGTTATTCATGTATGATCATATTTAAAGTTTTCCACTGAAAGGATAATTTATAAAATAATTTCCCACGGAAAGGATAATTTATAAACATCATGTTGCAAATTTTATTTCGGAAATATCTATTGTTTTCTTTCAAAATTTCGAATGTATCTAAAACAAATTTAGAAAAATATGGATTTAATTGCAAATGTATACAGTGTAGCTATAAGCTTGATATATTCTTTATTCATCTTTCTAGAAAATTTGACTGTTTGTTAAGATTTTTTTTTTTAATTTTTCGGACAGTCTTTTTACATCTGATACCCATAAGAACAGTGTCTCACAAATAAAATAGTTTGTTTCATAATATGAAATTTAGAGGCTGCAGTGGCCACGTGGTTAAGATGCAAGTCTACAAACCTAAGGTCTTTTACACACAAAAATAATAATTATAATTATAAAAAGTGCTCATTGTAGAAATCGCTTTGATTAGAACATTTTTAATAGGTGAAATAATGATATCTTCAAAATCTATGCAACTCGTCGAAAAAAATTCTCATGAGAAAGTTTAATTTTGATATTTTCTTTATATTGAATGTATTTACATAAAAATCTAACATGCGACTAATTAAAAGATTATCAATAATCTAAGTCGGTGGACATCCTGTTTATTAGGCACATTCCATCACCTGTAATCATCAAGATCTTACCTTGCAATTTGCTAAATTGATTGACAGGTATTCATACAGCGATAAACTAGTAAATGCTTTTTGTAAATATTTTGAGATGTTGACAAAATGTGTGGGAAGAACGAATGTAAATTATATTATGTAATTTAAATAAATTAATTTGAGATTAATTTGAAATAATTAATCGAAATACCGACTGGTTGGCGGAATAAAATTACTTTTGGTAAATTCAAATTGATTTAGATCTACATTTTCTTATCTGGCAATATTTTTATAAAATCATTTGAATTATTTAATAAATTTAATTTCCTTCACATCTCTAGTGCCATTTATACAACTGAAAAAGTTTTAACTAATTTGAACGCTTGCGGACCGACATGTCTTTTTTAAATATAAATTAATTTTTCATTTAAATGATTTTTTTATTATTAATTTCAGTCATATTTAACAATTTTTTAAAAAACATATTACTACAAATTTCATTAAAACTGACGAAAAACTTACGATATCGCAGTACACTAGATAAACAATCGTAATATATGAACTTCGCTTTGCCCCCCCACGAGACTTAAACGAGATTTCAGACAAAGCGAGATTTCATGTTTTCGAATTCGTCAATTGATCCCCCTAAAAGGGTTTTCAAATTTCAATAAACAAATTGTCCTCATCATCTTGAACAATATAAAGACATCTCTTAGGTCACATAAATAAATACATACAACAGAATAGGTTTACAAGCAGTATGGTAGCTCAATCTATGTACGGTTGCATTAAAACTTTGAATTTTGGTAAGACCAAGTCCCACTATGACAACAGTTTTCAAGCAAATAAATATTTAGATTAATTGACATACCAAGCAATTCTGGGACTGTGGCGAAAATATATTAAGTCAAAAAATATTGAGAAAAGTTTTTGGTTTCTGGTCCATTCTCATATATTACGCTACGTATACCCGTCACATTCGTATTTAACTTGAATTTCAAGCTACAGTATGACCGATATCCAGTGTCATTTGTGCAGCTGAACACATATAAAATATCGGACTTTTTCTTTTTATGATGCTTTGAGAATTAAATGAACTTATAAGGCTAGATTCATTTCAATTTTACCGTAATTTTTACTTACCCAGCTATTTCTTCTCGTTTTAATGGTCAGCTGATGTGTATTGCCTCCAAACCGGAAATAGGCATGAGGAACCAAAACAGAAAATCACGTGATTTTTGGCATATATAATATCCGGAACTGGCCCGGAAAACGGTAACCCGAAACATCCGTATTAAAATTCAAGATGAAAGTAGGGGTTACTTACATGCATGAGTGAAATGGAGTATGGATAATTCATTGTTTGGCAAAAAAAAAAATATTTTTGAGATTATGCAATGAATATTTTAAATCCTAAAACAGTACCTAAATCACATCAATGTATAGCATGTTGTCATTATTCTAAAAACAGTCCGAGGATTTTTATATGACTATAAAGTTGATCATTGTTGCATCAGCAATATTTTAAGCCTTCACTTATTATTGGTCTCAATTTTGTATTGTTTTGATTTGTCTCCTTTATATTTGACGACATGTGTTTATCGGAAAAATACAAAAATCAGATGTGACAAATGTGTAACCTGCATTTGAATGCATTAATATCATAAAAATTCAAAAAATAAATTATAATTAAATAAATAAATAAATAATAGATAACTTTAAATAAATAAAAAATAGATAAATTTTAATAAATAAATTTAAATCTAAAAAATAATAAATAAATAAATAAAATTAAAAAAGACACATGACGCATTTATTCATTGCATCCATAAAATTGACAAGCACATGTATTCTACCAATCATATTCTATGAAAATGGTCACCTGATAAATCAAAAGACAACATTATTTTCCATTATATATGGTGGACATCAAAAGTCGGAAAATTTTATAATCAGTGATCTTGTGTTCTTATCATCAAGTCAAGTTTTCTGCTGGTTGCTAAGGCCGTAACCAATACATGATTACCAGTAAATATATAACACAAATACCAGCTAAATTTAGATGTGCCAGACGTGCACATTTCGGAAATTCATTCCTCATCAGTGACACTAAGACCGAAAAGTTTGATAGATAAAAACATAAACCAAACAGTTGAAAATCAATGAATCCAAAGTTCAAAAATTATATAAATCCAAATCCAACTAAGGAATACTGGGCATGAGGGAACAAACCTTAGTTTTAAATAAATTTTTAGACGGCTGAAAATTTTGCTAAATGGTACATTTTCTGACAGCACAAAGTACTACCTATTGAGTTATGGATACCCTCGGGGAGTTTTACTCCACCAGCAGCGGTACCCGCTCAGGGGTAGTAAATATGTAACACAAATACCAGTTAAATTTTGATATGCCAGATGTGCACATTTCGGACAATGAATATTATTTTAAACTTACAATAAATATTATTTCAAACAATAATTATTATTTCAAAATAAGAAGTATCTGTGTTAATTGACTTAGATTGAAATTTATACATATTTTAGAACCGGCTCTATAGCCCCGCCTGTAACCATTGAAGACCCAACTTTGTGGATTAAAAATATAGATTGCAAAGGTTCTGAAACAGATATATCCCAATGCAACATTCTTCCACCAGCAGATTGTATGTCCAAAAGAGCTGTACAAGTCTTGTGTTCTAACCAGCCGATCCCGGGAGCTTGATTACTAGGACGCCGTCGATTTGGAGTTTTGTCGATTTCTTCTTTAAAATTGTTAATTAAGATGGCATTTCATAATCATATGTATTTTTTAATTTACTCTCCAAATTTCTTACAAGCATTTATAAATATAACACATTTTAATAGATAATTATGTACATTTATTTGCAATTGATGTGAGACCGGGATGTTAATTTTTCAATGAGGTAGAAAAACTATTGTATGTTTTTAATACATTTACTAGTTTCAACTCTAAATGTTATCAAGTTAATTCTTAAAAGAGTAGAAGAATCGGGATTATGTTCGGTGGTTATTTTTACTAAGACTCATGGTTATTTTTACTAAGACTCGTGGTTATTTTTACTAAGACTTGTGGTTATTTTTACTGAGACTTATTTTTACTGAGACTGGTGGTTATTTTTACTGAGACTCGTGGTTATTTTTACTAAGACTTGTGGTTATTTTTACTAAGACTCGTGGTTATTTTTACTAAGACTTGTGGTTATTTTTACTGAGACTTATTTTTACTGAGACTGGTGGTTATTTTTACTGAGACTGGTGGTTATTTTTACTAAGACTCGTGGTTATTTTTACTAAGACTCGTGGTTATTTTTACTAAGACTCGTGGTTATTTTTACTGAGACTCGTGGGTATTTTTACTGAGACTTGTGGTTATCTTT
Organism: Tegillarca granosa; assembly: GCA_029721355.1. Taxonomy (NCBI): domain Eukaryota; kingdom Metazoa; phylum Mollusca; class Bivalvia; order Arcoida; family Arcidae; genus Tegillarca; species Tegillarca granosa. Next base: position 62,976 of record JARBDR010000112.1, read on the forward strand.
ACTGAGACTTGTGGTTATTTTTACTGAGACTGGTGGTTATTTTTACTGAGACTCGTGGGTATTTTTACTGAGACTTGTGGTTATCTTTACTGAGACTTGTGGTTATCTTTACTGAGACTTGTGGGTATTTTTACTGAGACTCGTGGTTATTTTTACTAAGACTCATGGTTATTTTTACTAAGACTTGTGGTTATTTTTAGTGAGACTGGTGGTTATTTTTACTGAGACTCATGGTTATTTTACTAAGACTCGTGGTTATTTTTACTAAGACTTGTGGTTATTTTTACTGAGACTTATTTTTACTGAGACTGGTGGTTATCTTTACTGAGACTTGTGGTTATTTTTACTAAGACTTGTGGTTATTTTTACTGAGACTTGTGGTTATTTTTACTAAGACTCGTGGTTATTTTTACTAAGACTTGTGGTTATTTTTACTGAGACTGGTGGTTATTTTTACTGAGACTCGTGGTTTTTTTTTACTGAGACTCGTGGTTATTTTTACTAAGACTCGTGGTTATTTTTACTAAGACTTGTGGTTATTTTTACTGAGACTGGTGGTTATTTTTACTGAGACTCGTGGTTATTTTTACTAAGACTCGTGGTTATTTTTACTAAGACTCGTGGTTAATTCCAGACAGTCAAAAACAAAATGTTAAAGCTACGAACCTAAATAAATAACATGTAGTTTTTAATTTTCATGCAGAGTTTAAACAAACATTTATGTATAAAAACTTCGATTTATATGTAATTTTGTATCAAAAAGAAGTATGAATTGTTGCTACAAATAATTCCTAAATTTGTAAACAGAGGTTACAAGTAAAATTTGTCTGGATCGTAGAAAGATATTATCTGCCAGTCCTGCTACCTTGATATTTATAAAATTTTCTTGCCTGGAGCAGTTAATAGTACACACCCTACTCCTCCCTTTGATATTGTTTAATGTTTGGTAAGTTAGAAAGTTGTATAATAGAAATTTTCAAATATTTCATTTAGATGGATCTGAAGTAAACAAAAAATTGTAAAGCATTTTAAAGATCAAACTCAATTTCTTACTCTATGACTTTTTACAAGCTCTCTGTACTACATGTAAGTTGTGGTGACCACCAGTGTCCGATGTTTATGACTAGTTAATGCTATGATGGTAAGCAGCCTTGTTCATTTGGCCGCTCTTAGTATTCCCGGGTTATATTTTACGTCTGTTGTAAAACCAGTCATCTTTATATTTTGAACATTTCATTTTGTGACAATTATGGCCCTCTATATCATAGCTAGGTCAATATTTTGTGTTTTCTGAGTTCTCAGATTTAATTCAAGGCTAGGTCGGATCAAAAACTTGAAAATATATATATACAATTTATACTATACATAAACGCTTAAATCTCCATTTATTCTGCTTTTTGCGCTATGTAGTCAGGGTTTTTTGTAATGCATAATAATATTATAGAAATTTAAATGCTTGTTTCCTCCAGGAATTTGGCTTATTGCATCACGTTTTATGTAAATTTACAATAGATCTCATTTTTCTTTTTCTTCTTTTTGTAATGCATTAAAAAAATGTATTTAATAAAAAATGTGCTTTGTTTATTTGTATTGGTATTGTAAGCATGACCATGAGAAATTTGGTCTGTTAAACCGGTTTAGGTATTGGACACAAAACGTACTGGTTATTATAAAAACCATATTCAACCTGTTGTTTCCCATTGAAACATCAAAGATATCTCAGAAACTCTCCTGATAAACAGGGTGAGATAGTTTGGCCATGTATGGGGCAGAACATGATGGATATCTAGGATCCATACACCGAATGTCACTGGTCATGGGGCCTCAGGTAGACCAAAACTGACTAGTGAAACAGGAAAGTATGTCCTTAAAAATGGGTGATACTAACCCACTGGATTGTTAAGCATGACAAAGGAGACTTTGTTCTCAACGGGACAGCCAGGCCTCATCCTTGTAAAAGGAATAATCAAAGGTCTGAGATAATCTAAACAAGGTGATGATGATGATGATGATGATGATGATGATGATGATGATGATTTTCCCGTTTTTATTTGTGATCAATCAGATAATGTTCAGATTGTAATGTTTCATTATTGAGATAGTAGAGTTCTTAACTGACTGCAACTTGTAAAAGACCGTTGTTCGTGAAGGATGCATTAGGAGCAATTAATACAGTTGAATGACAACACATATAAAGCTGTTTTCCTGTGATCTGATTGGTCAAAAATAAAGGTGTGAAAATATTAATTTTAGTTTAATTGAAGCCCTTCCTCCTCAGTGGAAACAAAGCAATAGATTATGGCTATTGTTGAATTAAAGAAATACTAGACGACATATCCAAGATTTGAATTTTAAAAAAGGTGGGTAAAAACTATGTTTATTAGATTGATTTGTAGCTGGAAGGAGAAAAAATGCAGGGTCAGACAGGAGATGGAACCCTGGACCTCCCATACTATAGGCGAGTGCTCTACCAACTGAGCTACCGAGACCAGGGCTTTAGAGACCTAGTGGTCTAAAGTTTGGGTTACAGGTCACATCACCAAAGGTATGAATCCCACTGGGGCAGATCCTTCTAAGTCCTTAAAGGTTGTCATTTAGGTTGGAAAGGTAGGTGTTTTTTTTCTAGATAATCCAGATTCCTTCCCAAGCTCATAATTGACCGTCTTGATACCACTGGAAGAATCTTGACTGTGGTGTAAATGACAGTTACCTCTCTTCAGTTTGTACAGACTGGTCAGATTGTATTTCTCCTGAGATCCCACTGTTGTCATCGGAATAATCAACTGATGATCTCTAAAACTTTAATTTTTTTATTCTTTATTATTATTACTACAGTATTAATTTTTTTGTATATTATGTGAAGCCCTAGCAATGAGCGGAGAACAAACAAAAGCCCGGAAAACTATTTTCTCGAATGCATCGGATATTTTTGTAAAAAGGGGCCTTGGTGGCCAAGTGGTCTCAAGTGCTTCTACAAATAACATCACCACTCACCGGCTATCTTGGAATTCTAGTCGGGCATAACCCAGCAGATTATGCCATCAATAGTAAATGTAACACATCAGTTTTATATTGTAACTAAAGGATTACAATTAAAATTCTTTAATTTTTTATTGGGACGATTGCTTATTTATCCCAATATAAAAGAGTGTTTTTGTTGTTGTTGTAGTTTTGTTGAACGACGCATCAGATTTTTTAAGCTATAATAGCAAGGAGATCAAACTTATTATTCTCTAAGGATAAAACCAAGAACCAGATCATATATAATATATAATACAAATACCAGTTAAATTTAGATGTGCCAGATTTGCACATTTCAGAAATTCATTCCTCATCAGTGACACTAAGACCAAAAAGTTTGATACATAAAAAAATATAAGCCAAACAGTTGAAAATAATGAATCTAAAGTTTCAAGTTTATATAAATCCAAATCCAGCTATGGAATGCTTTTCACGAGGGAACAAACCTTAGTTTTAAATTGATTTCAAATTTTAGACGGCTGAAAATTTTGCTAAATGGTACATGTGTTAGTATGTATTATAGACTACCAGATCATGTATAACTGAGATGTGTTAGTATGTATTTTAGACTACCAGATCATATATAACTGAGATGTGTTAGTATGTATTATAGACTACCAGATCATGTATAACTGAGATGTGTTAGTATGTATTATAGACTACCAGATCATGTATAACTGAGATGTGTTAGTATGTTTTTTAGACTACCAGATCATATATAACTGAGATGTGTTAGTATGTATTATAGACTACCAGATCATGTATAACTGAGATGTGTTAGTATGTATTATAGACTACCAGATCATGTATAACTGAGATGTGTTAGTATGTATTATAGACTACCAGATCATGTATAACTGAGATGTGTTAGTATGTATTATAGACTACCAGATCATGTATAACTGAGATGTGTTAGTATGTATTATAGACTACCAGATCATGTATAACTGAGATGTGTTAGTATGTATTATAGACTACCAGATCATATATAACTGAGATGTGTTAGTATGTATTATAGACTACCAGATCATATATAACTGAGATGTGTTAGTATGTATTATAGACTATCAGATCATATATAACTGAGATGTGTTAGTATGTATTATAGACTACCAGATCATATATAACTGAGATGTGCCAGTATGTTTTATAGACTACCAGATCATATATAACTGAGATCTGCTAGTATGTATTGTAGACTACCAGATCATATATAACTGAGATGTGTTAGTATGTATTATAGACTACCAGATCATATATAACTGAGATGTATTACTATGTGTTATAGACTACCAGATCATATATAACTGAGATGTGCTAGTATGTACTATAGACTACCAGATCATATATAACTGAGATGTGCTAGTATGTATTATAGACTACCAGATCATATATAACTGAGATGTGCTAGTATGTATTATAGACTACCAGATCATATATAACTGAGATGTATTACTATGTATTATAGACTACTAGATCATATATAACTGAGATGTGCTAGTATGTACTATAGACTACCAGATCATATATAACTGAGATGTGCTAGTATGTATTATAGACTACCAGATCATATATAACTGAGATGTGTTAGTATGTATAATAGACTACCAGATAATATATAATTGAGATGAGTTAGTATGTATTATAGACTACCAGATAATATATAACTGAGATGTGTTAGTATGTACTATAGACTACCAGATCATATATAACTGAGATGTGTTAGTATGTATTATAGACTACCAGATCATATATAACTAAGATGTGCTAGTATGTATTATAGACTACCAGATCATATATAACTGAGATGTGGTAGTATGTATTATAGACTACCAGATCATATATAACTGAGATGTGCTAGTATGTATTATAGACTACCAGATCATATATATCTGAGATGTGTTAGTATGTATTATAGACTACCAGATCATATATAACTGAGATGTGTTAGTATGTATTATTGACTACCAGATCATATATAACTGAGATGTGCTAGTATGTTTTATAGACTACCAGATCATATATAACTGAGATGAGCTAGTATGTATTATAGACTACCAGATCATATATAACTGAGATGTTCTAGTATGTATAATAGACTACCAGATCATATATAACTGATATGTGCTAGTATGTTTTATAGACTACCAGATCATATATAACTGAGATGTGCCAGTATGTATTATAGACTACCAGATCATATATAACTGAGATGTGCTAGTATGTGTTATAGACTACCAGATCATATATAACTGAGATGTGGTAGTATGTATTATAGACTACCAGATCATATATAACTGAGATGTGCTAGTATGTATTATAGACTACCAGATGATATATAACTGAGATGTGCTAGTATGTATTATAGACTACCAGATCATATATAACTGAGATGTGCTAGTATGTATTATAGACTACCAGATTATATATAACTGAGATGTGTTAGTATGTATTATAGACAACCAGATCATATATAACTGAGATGTGCTAGTATGTATTATAGACTACCAAATCATATATAACTGAGATGTGTTAGTATGTATTATAGACTACCAGATCATATATAACTGAGATGTGCTAGTATGTATTATAGACTACCAGATCATATATAACTGAGATGTGTTAGTGTGTATTATAGACTACCAGATCATATATAACTGAGATGTGTTAGTATGTATTATAGACTACCAGATCATATATAACTGAGATGTGCTAGTATGTATTATAGACTACCAGATCATATATAACTGAGATGTGTTAGTATGTATTATAGACTACCAGATCATATATAACTGAGATGTGTTAGTATGTATAATAGACTACCAGATAATATATAACTGAGATGTGTTAGTATGTATTATAGACTACCAGATCATGTATAACTGAGATGTGTTAGTATGTATTATAGACTACCAGATCATATATAACTGAGATATGTTAGTATGTATTATAGACTACCAGATCATATATAACTGAGATGTGTTAGTATGTATTATAGACTACCAGATCATATATAACTGAGATGTGGTAGTATGTATTATAGACTACCAGATCATATATAACTGAGATGTGTTAGTATGTATTATAGACTACCAGATCATATATAACTGAGATGTGTTAGTATGTATTATAGACTACCAGATCATATATAACTGAGATGTGCTAGTATGTATTATAGACTACCAGATTATGTATAACTGAGATGTGTTAGGATGTATTATAGACTACCTTGAACTAGAATGCATTCAAGGCAACTTTCTGTTAAAGTGCTAGTTATTATGCTGCAGGGAAGCATACAACTCTCGTAGTCACATTATCCTGGCATCAGCTGAACCAGTTAATAATATATCCTCAAAATGTTGAGTGTAAGGCTAGAAAACAGTATGTCTACTAAGTCATATGTATTACCTGGCCAGGGTTCAAACTCTCAACCTTTCACTGACGGATGCCTTGTGACTGATCCCCCCCAAAGCAGATGAAAGATGTCAACCATTGTTAGACCAGCTGTAATAACACAACTAAAAGCACAAATGGACAATCAGTAACACTGGTGTAAAAACTTCCATTATATAGCTAAACATTTAGAAATCAGTTAGATGGCCTAAAATGAATCTGAATTCAGTGTCCAAGTTCCGATCTAGAAAGTCTGTGGAAGAAAGTTGGCTTAAATGACTCGTGGACTTAAAGGAAAATATGGTTTTAAAGTTTTTACAGTTTGTTAAAGGTTTTTTTTTTTTTTTTTTTTTTTTTATTTTTTTATTTATTTATTTTTTTTTTTTAGTAAAGTTTAGTTCTAATCACTTCAACATTTTAACCTGCCACAGGGTGCTAATATAGATAACAACAACATGACATTGGTATCTTAACCATCTAGGTAAATTATCAAACCGAGATGAAAATTAATCTAGGTTTACTCGGCTTTCATTTGTTGTCCTAAGTAAAATTTTTGCTTTGACAAAACTTCAATCAAAATCCAGAAAGTTGATGATGACAACACAACAACAGCATGACTACTGACTCAACTCAACCTTCTCTGTTTAAATAATAAATTATCTGTATAACATATGTGAAAGATAGTACAATTTAGGAGGCCGCAAAAATACAATTGTTTACTTTATTTTATTTTAATTTATTTTTATTTATTTTAATCATTCATTCATTCATTCATTCATTTATTATAAATTAATTATAATCATTGATTTTTTCAACATTACATAGAACGGGGACCTAACTTTAAGCTACTAACGTTTCTGCATTAAGTAAAATGTATCCGAAATATCGGCGGAAGATACATAGCAGTAACAGAAGTGTGCTCAGGCAAGATTACGTCATATTCGTATTACTTCCGGTTAAAAAAAAAAAAATAAATTATGAGAGCGGGAGTTAACCAAGTTGTTTTTGTAATTACATTATTACTGCACCGACATTGGATTTATGGTATATAGACATCGATATACCGTGGTAAGAATTATCTATTCACAATTATTTATTTAATGCCTCGTTAATTATGCATGCAGCTGTTTGGATGTTACAATTTCTGACTGCATCGCATAATTTATTTTCAGCAGTCACATGCAATGTTACACGTGCAAAAGAGTATTGAATATAAAATTATGTATTTATATACAATGAATGTGTTTATTATTTTTTTTATTTTATTAACTATTTTGTACAGAAACCATAGTAGACTGTCTACTACTGGCAATACACAAGATTTTTTAAAATAACATCTACTGTCTGATTCACGTCTGCCGTAGCACTAGTTTTCAAGGTTTTAGAAGAGATATCAAAAAAAATTGTAGCATGTTACATACCGTTATGACGTATGCATTTTGTCGTAATTAACTAAATGCCATCCTTAGCTGGAGTATAAAATGCAGAGCTTTTTAAAATCCTTACGGGGAATTTAATATGGGAAAAGACACAAACACTCATTCCGGTAATACATCGCTGAAAAATCATGCAGGTTAAGAAAATAGAATTGCGCATGACCGACTTATCCCATTTTAGCTGGCCAGGTAATATCGTCTGCAACTTGACGGCACAAGGAATATGTACTGTAGGTCTAACAACGGCGATCCTTACCTACAGCTGAATGAACTATTCCAGAATTTTCTATCCTAACCCGCATGATTATTACAGCAATGTATTTCCGGAATGAGTGTTGGTGTGATTTCCCATATTAAATCCCCGTAAGGATTTTAAAAAGATCTGCATTTTATACTCGGCTAAGATGGCATTTAGTTTGGTGTCAGGTAATTACGACAAAATGCATACGTCATAACGGTATGTGGCATGTTACAAAATATTTTGATATCTCTTCTAAAACCTTGAAAAACTAGTGCTGCGGCAGACGTGAATCAGACAGTAGCCTACACGCATATCCATATCACATGGCGCTTGTTTCGATATTTAAAAAAAAATCCCTTAACCCTAACATAAGACAAGGTGTTCAACTTTCGCTATCCTAATTTTTGACCTACCTCGGTCTTATGGTAGGGTTAAGGGATTTTTTTTTTTAAATATCGAAACAAGCGCCTGTGATCCATATCTATCATATAGCAGAGTACCTTTATTTCATCAAATTGTTGAAATTATGTCTTAGGCATAAAAGTGCTTGAATATATGAATTATTTATATAATTACATATATGTTTAAGTTTTTTTTAAAGAGTTACAGATTTTTGACATTCAAATTGTGGTATTTTTTCTCACATTTGACAATTGTAATGCTGCCTCAATGAGGATGTTTTGTTTGTTCATGTTGATATGATTTGATTAGAGTTGATGTCCTTGGTATTGTATTTCATTGTATGCACTAATGGGTCCACTATATGGTTATCATGGATAGGTATTGCAATTACCACTTATGACTATACTTATTTCAGTAAGAAAATTATCCATTTTTTAAGTTCTTTATATTTTATGCAAAAACTTTTGCAAAATGCAGCGCCATAAACAGTCTGAGCATATCACAGTTGTTTTGCAACATTGTCAAAGGGTCTGTATTTAATAAACTAATGATAACCACAACATGAAGATGGATATTTGGAAGTAATTGTTTTCACTAGAAGATTTTGTTATCCACCCCCCCCCCCCCCCCCCAAAAAAAAAAAAAAAAAAAGAAAAAAGAATAAACAATAAATGAATGAATGAAATAAAAAATAAAAATGTTCTGGAAGCTATTGTTTTGGAAAATACAATTATTACAATTAGAATTGTTCTTGAGTCGAGAGCAAAATGTCAACATCCCTTGCTCCAGCATCAATTGTTAAACTGATCATCCGCAAATTTTTCCCCATTTCAACAAAACAGTAGTCTCCCTAAAAACCTAGATTAATTCACTGTATGATATTTTATGGCAAAATCAATTACTTAGTATAAATATTTTTTCATGTAAATCAAAGATCATTTTACACATGGAATCAGTGAAGTTGAAATAGCCCCATTTAGATGCTGTAATTTTTTGTTAAATAAATTCCCTTCAAAATCTGTGAATTTGTTGCATGTGGATGTACTGTTTATTATCAAAACAATTATATGTTTTTTTTTTTTTTTTTTTTTTGCTGTCCAAAAATATAAGGAGAAGATGATCCTTTTTAAATGAATTTCTTCCCAAGGCCAAGGTTGCATTTTTTTCACGTTATTAACATATGAGGCTATTGATTGGATTTTCCCAAAAAAAAATTAAAAGTCTGAGACCATTTTTTTGAATTTATTTCACAAGATTTCACATGCCCTCCTTTCAAATTCAAACAAAATTTCCTGATTTAAAATGTTAGTTCCCAATTTTGATTATCTGAAATAATCAATGCAAATTTATGTATATTATAAAATTTGAATAAAATATAAACTGTATTCAAACATTCATATATGTAGTAAACATTTGGGGTTTACCACTTAATTAAAATCTTGGCAAATTGCCAATGTTCCATGCTTGTTGAATACAAAAATATCAAATTTACTGTGAGTCCTCCATGTAAACAAATTTTACTGATATAACTAATGAATGAATTGATCGTAAATTATCTGAATGATTGTTTTGTAGCAACCAATCACATCTCTGATTGGATATGAATAATGGGGACTGCCAAGGCTATACTATGGTGTATATATATATGATAATGCCTGACATAAATCAATAATCATTAATCAGCTGTATAGATTAGAGTAATTGATCAGTACACAGTAGACGTCATTTGATTGACATGCTAGTTTACATATGTAGATTACATCGTCCTTGTCCCGTCATATTTAAATTTTGTTTTTAAAGCTTCACTGTTAGGTACATTTTTAAAAACTCAGTTCAGGCGCTTAACGGTCGGGTTGTGTCACCTTGTTTAAATTCAGTTCTTGGCTTGTTGATGTTTTTAGAATAATTTTTGTAAGTATAAAAACATTATTTTTGTGTGTTTTTAAAGAATTTTTGTGATTATATCAGGAAATATACATGTACTTACTTATCTGTTTTATTATCAGTGCCAGACAGGACAGTTTCTTAAACTTTAGTAGCAAATTAAAATATTATACTGGTATTGCACATTGGAAAAAAATAATCTAGACATTTGCATTATGTAATGTGTACATGTACTTTGAACCTGATTTTATTGTTTGTAGCTGTAAACTGTCTGGTAGGTGTAGAAAAGAAAAAAGGGATATGTCTATGGTTAAATGTCCTCTCTGCTTAGAGTAGGGCCAGATTTAAAAATATTTTTGTTTGCCCAAACCTGACCCACCTGTCTCGGGTTCAGGTAGGTAGGTAGGGAAATTCTTTTTTTTCTTTTCAAAGAAAAATAGCATGTAAAATGGTTTTACCTGTAAATACCTTTACAATCTAAGACTTAAATTATGGTAATAAAAAGTTGAGATAAGTAACACGACTTACCGCATTAAAAATAACTCAAGATATCTATATATTATCGCGACTGGTCAACATATATAAGTTTCACAGCATGTCGTGTTATTTATCTCAACTTTTGATTTTGGTATTACTGCTTTCTATGATATTATCTTGACTTGACAAGATATTAAGTCAAAATGTTGTGATACAAAATAAAAAGTTGAGATATATAAGAGGACATGTTGCGATACTTATGTTGACCAATTGTGATAATTATCTTGATATCGCAACTTATTTTTTGTAACATCTGGAACACAAGTATCGCAGCATGTTGTGTTATATTTCTCAACTTTTTAGTTTGGTATCACAACTTTTCATGATATTATCTCGACTTGTCAAGATAATAACTCGACATGTTGAGAAAATTTTATTTCAACTAAAATTATGTCGATGTGAGAAATAATTTATTAGAAATAAATAATTTACATTTGGATCAAAGACGAGAGGGTAACTTGTTGTCATATTTTCATCTATATGATTTAGAGGCTTACACAGCAGGAATCGTCCATATGTTAAAGCGCTGTTTTGACAGACAATTTTAAGTAACGAACTCAAAACGGATACAGATACAGAAAAATCTGGAAAAAAACATTGCGAATTTTGAACAAAAAAAAAAAGATTTTGAGTCGTCGAAATTTTTTTGGTCGGTTGGGTTAGGGCAAACAAACATATTATTATTTATGGCCTAGTTCAGGCATGAGAAATTTCCGCTATATAGCGGAAATCCGATTTTTTATAACTTAAATCCGATTTTTATTAATGTTTTCCGATTATTTTAAATTCCAGCTGAAATATTTTTTTCCGATTTTTTTTGCGTGTAAATATTTGAAGTTTCCTGTATAAAGTTGAAGCTTTTAAGCGATATTGATTGAAATGTTTGATAAATGAAAATTGGTCACGTATACGGACAAAAAACCGAAAAAATTCTATACGATACCACACTGCATGGTTTCCGTTTTTAAGGTCCGATACGTCTATCCTTTGCATTTTACAATGCACTTACATCTTGATCATCTGTATGTTTCAAAGTCATTCATCCACGTACGGTAAGCACGTGTGGACAAAGGTTATCAAGTACGATGTTTACCTGTATTTAAAGTCTAAATACGATAAATAGAAAAAAGACAACGTTGCGCATGGGAAGTCAACTGACGAGAAAGGTCAGACCCCCCTCTTGTAATCACCCCCTTCGTGCCTTCGGCACTCAGATCGTGCATTCCGCATGATCAGTGATTTTGCTATGGTTTTTAAAAACTACCTTCTACCTTCAGATTGGGAAAATTTGGACCCTTTTTATGTCACATATTACGTTCAGAATTTTGAAATTTATTGCAAAGATTTTATATTGTGACAATATCTAACAGTTTTTGTCTGTCAGAACAGTTTTGGACAACTGGATTTAACTTAAACTATTTAATTGTGTGTCACTGTAGCCTTTTGGGGAATTTTTAGTTGTCAAATTGGGAAATTTTAGTCATATTTCTCAAGGGGAAACTACCTTTATTCGGTAGTAATTTTAAGCAAACAAAACCACTGGACGATATAGACTCTATCTTGAAACAGTTCAGATATTTTTAACAAAACCCACTCTCATGCCTGCTAGTTCTACTGTCTGATAGATAAAGAGAGATTTACACTTTGTTAAGCATGTTTTGAATGCATGATGGGTATAGAGAGATTTTCTGCATTTTGCTAAGAGTTTAATGGATATAGAGATAGGGCTGGCTATCGCTGATGAAATTCAATATCGATTATCGTTCTTTTTATACCGATAACTATCGATACATATCGAAAAAATAATTTGTAGCGACAAAAATCTTGATACATCATATCTAACTCTGTAAAGTGATGTCCTCGTGAAGCAGACTGTGGTCATATTTCCGATTTACCTTTGTAATTTGCTGTTTCAGAATATCCTAGAAATTATTGTTTAAATTAGAGTGGCAACTCTGGTTTGTGTAAAATACACTTATTCAGCTACAACTTCTAAAATCACACAGTACACCTGTATCTTGACTGGGATGTTAAAACCCCTCTAAATTATAAACTAACACACCTAAACTCGTGATGTCACAATATTTTGTGTGCTACCTGTATTCTAATGTAATTTCTTCCTTGTATAAGGACTTTAAGCATGAATGGATAAAACATTCAATATTTGCACAAAATCAAGCTCAAGTATAGGTAGGATTTCGCGTCACACATGGGTGCCCAAGAATTGATGACATACTTACCTTGTATGTTACTGTGTTATGACAAGTAGCTAATGACAAGTGGAGCTCATTTGAATAAATATAAATAATAACAAGTATGGCAATGTTTTAAATAATCGATCTCTTTATTGTTTTTTCTGTAGTTTTGGATTTTCTAGAAACTTATCGATATTTGAAAAAATCAATATCGATTATCGTCAAGAGTAGCCCATCGATCGGTATATCGGTATAACGATATATCGTGCCATCCCTATATAGAGAGATTTTTAGTTTGGCCTCTGCTAAGAATGTGAATGTGATGGGTATAGTGAGATTTTCAGATCTCTGCTAAGAATATGATGGGTATTGTAAGATTTTCAGCACTCTGCTAATGAGATTTTCATATATCTGCTAAGAATATGATGGGTATAGTAAGATTTTCAGCACTCTGCTAATGAGATTTTCAGATCTTTGCTAAGAATATGATGGGTATAGTGAGATTTTCAGCACTCTGCTAATGAGATTTTCAGATCTCTGCTAAGAATATGATGGGTATAGTAAGATTTTCAGCACTCTGCTAATGAGATTTTCATATCTCTGCTAAGAATATGATGGGTATTGTAAGATTTTCAGCACTCTGCTAATGAGATTTTCAGATCTCTGCTAAGAATGTGATGGGTATAGTAAGATTTTCAGCACTCTGCTAATGAGATTTTCAGATCTCTGCTAAGAATATGATGGGTATTGTAAGATTTTCAGCACTCTGCTAATGAGATTTTCAGATCTCTGCTAAGAATATGATGGGTATTGTAAGATTTTCAGCACTCTGCTAATGAGATTTTCAGATCTCTGCTAAGAATATGATGGGTATTGTAAGATTTTCAGCACTCTGCTAAGAATATGATGGGTATAGTGAGATTTTCAGCACTCTGTTAAGAATGTGATGGGTATTAGAGAGATTTGTAGTTTGGCTTCTGCTAAGATTATGATGGGTTATTACAGCCCTCAAAGTGGGTTTTAAAGACAATTGGCCAACTGGCTACCATTTTTAAATTTCAGGTTGCAACTGCAATTCCAGGTAACCAAGTACTTTTTTCAGGTCGCCAAGCAAAAAAAAAGTATTATTTTTTTAAGCTTTTTATAATGTTTGTTTCTTTTAAGAAATTTTGTTAACTGAAGTTGAGACATGATCATGAAAATGACCTATCGTCCACTAGCTCACACATACGTTTGACAGTGACAATAAAAAATGCCAATGATGAGTCAAGCACACAAATGACTTTGACTATTAAACTCTGAAGCGAAATTGATACAGGGGAGTTTGCACTTGAAACGGAATTGCTACTCGCTTCATTATCACACATACGCTTGAGAGTAACATAAAAAATATAGTAGTTGTAAAGCGCAAAAATGACTTTTAGCTAAAATCTAAAGCGGACATGATACAGATCTCATAAATTCCAATTTCTGCCAATTCTGGTCGCCGCTGATTAAATGAGAAGTGGACAAGCTGGCGACGGTTTTGAGATTTAAACTCGCCAAACACATTTCTATGTCAATTTGGCAACCATTTTAGTCAACAAAATTGAGGGCTGTGGGTATAGTGAGATTTTCTGCATTTTGCTTATCTTGTTTTTTTGTCTGATGGGTATAGAGATGGTAAGTATAGCCTTTTGGCTTAATGTGATGCATATAGAGAGATGTTCAGCACTAACTTTAATTAGTTTTTTTGTCTGATGGGTATAGAGAATGTAAGTATAGCCTTTTGGCTTAGTGTGATGGGTATAGAGAGATGTTCAGCACTAACTTTAAGTTTTTTTGTCTGATGGGTATAGAGATGGTAAGTATAGCCTTTTGGCTTATTGTGATGGGTATAGAGAGATGTTCAGCACTAACTTTAAGTTTTTTTGTCTGATGGGTATAGAGATGGTAAGTATAGCCTTTTGGCTTAGTGTGATGGGTATAGAGAGATGTTCAGCACTAACTTTAAGTTTTTTTGTCTGATGGGTATAGAGATGGTAAGTATAGCCTTTTGGCTTAGTGTGATGGGTATAGAGAGATGTTCAGCACTAACTTAAAGTTTTTTTGTCTGATGGGTATAGAGATGGTAAGTATAGCCTTTTGGCTTAGTGTGATGCATAAAGAGAGATGTTCAGCACTAACTTTAAGTTTTTTTTGTCTGATGGGTATAGAGAATGTAAGTATAGCCTTTTGGCTTAGTGTGATGGGTATAGAGAGATGTTCAGCACTAACTTTAAGTTTTTTTTGTCTGATGGTATAGAAATGGTAAGTATAGCCTTTTGGCTTAGTGTGATGTGTACAGAGAGATGTTCAGCACTAACTTTAAGTTTTTTTGTGTATAGAGATCAGTTGAGTATTTAGTGTTTTGCAGCAGTTGTAATCAGAAAAGATTTTTGATTTGGAAAATGATCACACCCTTTGCAAATTATTTTGAATAAAGCAACATATTCTATATTTCAAGATGATTAAAAGGCTTACTATCCAATATGTCAGTGAGTGTGTATGTATTTAAGAACCTTTTCCGTTGCTAAACAAACATAATGAGCATGTTTTGTTATGCTGATCATAGCATGATGACCTGGTTTAACACTAAAACTTGCCCTCAAAGTTTTTAAATTTCCACAATATTTATTGATATTCTAGGTCATATTGATAATGATAAGTAGTATATGTATGTATATATTTATAAATGTAATGTTGTGACTGAGTTTTGAAGTTTCTTATCAGTTTTTCATCTGTGGACATAGATAAACCACAGTTGTCTTCATAAAGTACATTAGTTAATGATTAGGTTGAAGAGTAATGCTGCTTAATGCCTCAGTCAAGATTATATGTAGTCTGGGACTTTAGACCACACGGACATTGGGTCCCATATTAGGCAAATAAAAGACTTCACTTGCACTGCCCACTAAATTAATCCTTTTACTAAAAAAAACCCCTAAAAAATGAATGAAGGATAGAATCAATCAATTTGGATTATTTCTGTTAAAAAACAAATAAAAACACATATAATAATAAATAAATGTAAAGATGGGGGGTTATAAAAAATACATGTAAGTGTTGCTGAGGGAATAATTATAAAAAAGTCTTTTTTTAATACATTTTAGATAAGATTTCGTAAAAAACAGGTTATTTGTACCCACAACAAAGGGAAGTAAGTCTGTTCTTCAGACCAATATATAATGTATACACTTTATGTTTTTATGTACAATATTTTATAATAGATTTATCTTAGTCTCCACTCCAACCCCCCCCCCCCCCCCCCCCCCCCCACCACCATCTCATTATTTAAATCAAAATTCTCTCCCAGGTTGGATTCTTGGTTTTTGTTGGTATTCTGATTAAGATTCTGTAGATGTTGTAGTGACAAAACGTGCTAGGTAGTTTTACAGACTGAATGTTTGGTTAAATCGCATGATAAGTGATTGTATACAATGTTTTGGTGATGGTTTTGTTGTTTTGACACACAAATTAAGATCATGTGTTTCTTGCACAAATTAATCTATCAATCTTTGGTCCAAGCTGTTTATGTAATATATCATGTTGGGATTGGTTTATTTACAACACAGTCAAGATTCTTTCTCTTAAATCAAGGCAGTCAGTTCATGAAAGGTGGAGTTACGGTAAATGTGATTGCCTGCAGAAAACTACTGACAAATACGGTAACTGCGATTGCCCGCAGAAAACTACTGACCTTTGGTAAGTAAACTTTCTCACGAAGTATCTGTCTCAAACAGGTTTCAAACATCTGTGTTGAGAGGTATTGTAATTGTAAGTGTGTGCTTTAAGACCAATACACCACCAAGGCTTCTAGTGTAAAAGGCGTGATTAATGAACAACAATAAGAATCCTGTAAAAACATAATGAACATTTCTATTCAAAGCAAATGAACATGGATTTATTAATTAATTAATGCTGTGATACATTTATGTAAATAATATGTTTTGTTTTTTGTTTTATGAATGTTGTTTTATGTCATTCAGCTTTTGTGACCAGACATTTTTTAATTATCTTGATAATTGTAAACTTAACACAAGTTCATTCGGTGCATGGGTGTGCATTTTTGTTTCTGATCTGTATTGAACGAGTGCACAATAATGACTCCATTATACTGGTAACGAGCCAACTAGTAAAGACCTATATGACAAGTATGAAAATAAAAAGTATTTTTAGTAGTAATTGTCAGCATTATTATGTATTTTATGTAATTACTAACAAATTATGATTTTTCTCTGCCTGTTATTACGGAATTAAATACATATACCGATATATGTCAATGTACTTGTTTGTAAATTAAGGTCTGCGGCTCTAAATAGTTTCTTTTGTAATTATAATGTATACTACCAGAATGTATAGTTTGGAGCAAGTATATGTCTGTCTATCAGCTTGCTTACTCCAGGGGTCACGCTGACTTCAATTTTTTTTTCTCCAAATTTTCGCCGGAATTATTTTTTTTCGCCAATACAATTTGTATGGGCCAAAGGTATTTTCTGGTCTAATTGTAATTTCGGGCGAAAATTTAATAGTAATAAATTGGCTTATAAAATGCATGTCTGATGACATGAAGAACAACAACAGTTTTCTTGTTTTATTTCTTTTATTCATAAAATAAATCACTAATAAGTAATAAGTAAACTGTAAACAAAACCGTCAAAAGCACAAATTTAATTTTTACTACTTTCAAAGATCTACCGCCGATAATTGATAATCTCAATATAATTTAGCAATTACCTGTGATTATCCGTAAACACGGCTTGGTAATCACTCGCTTACATCAGTAATTAATCTCGTTAAATGATAAATCCACCTGTTATAAACACCTTCACACGTGAAATTTTGTTTAATCAACATCATCTACATGGCTTCGGTGACCCAATTTAACACTCATTCGGAACTCTCTAGATTTATGGTTTGATAAAACACGTAGACAGAGACGGAAACCTGTTGCTTTAACGACTCTCTGCTCATGTTCGTGAAGCGTAGTGAACCTGTTAATGTAAACATTTTTTTCGCCATGACTTTCGCCGATGTTTATTTTTTATCGCCAAATTTATTTTTTTTTCTCATTTTGCGAAAAAAGCGAACGGCAGCGTGAACCCTGTTACTCTCTCTTTTGTTTTATGTGTTTTGAAACAGACTATAGTTTTAAGCAATTTTGTCTGAAGTGTTTATTCAAAGTCTTTAGTGTGAGAATCTAGAATGAAGCAGACATGCAAATAGTCTTAAATTAGTTTAATTCAAGGAGAAGATGTCCTTAGGGTATATCAATCACGATAGAAGTCCGGGGTTCTTGTTTTAACCAGATTTCTCCAGATTCTGAATTCCGAAAAACAGCGAGGAAGAGTCTTTCCTATTGTCAATCCCTACCAGTTAACCTGCCTCTGAAAAAAATCTGTCAGAA